>MU782523.1:8523-25824 GCA_026770625.1 Nicotiana glauca | reverse complement strand
TGGCGT
Source organism: Nicotiana glauca (assembly GCA_026770625.1). Lineage (NCBI taxonomy): Eukaryota > Viridiplantae > Streptophyta > Magnoliopsida > Solanales > Solanaceae > Nicotiana > Nicotiana glauca. The sequence goes on along the minus strand of MU782523.1, from coordinate 25,818 downwards.
GGATACATATACAGGAATGCCCAAGGCATCACTAGGCATAGCCAAGTAGGGAGAAAAATAAGACGACACATATGAATACGTGGACCTAGGGTCAAATAGCACTGAAGCATACCTGTCACAAACCAGAATAGCACATTTAATCACAGCATCTGATGACTCAGCCTCTGGTCTGGCTGGCAAAGCATAACAACGGGGCTGGGCCCCACCTCTTTGAATAGCATCTCTAGGGCGATCAACTACTGGCTAACCTCTGCCTCTGGTGGTCCGAGCTCTACCTCTACGGTCCCTACCTCCACCTCTATGATCCCTACCCCCGCCTCTAGCTAGCTGGGCGGCCTGAGGATCACCTGCTGCCTGAATCAAGGGGCGAGGACCCTGCTACTGAGAACTGCTGGAAGCTCGAGGGAAATACTTGGCAATGTGCCTCAGATCGCCGCAAGTAAAACAAGCCCTCGGCTGCTGAGAATATCGAAGTGGTGGTGCACTGATAGGAGCTGATGGTGAGCTGAAGAGTTGCTGGTCAGAATGCTGCGGTTGAGAACCACGACCACCTGGAGTACCATGAGAAGCCTGGAGAGCTGACTGAAAGGGCCTCAGAGGGTGGCCTCTACCATAAGAATCCCTACCTCCAGACGAGGTACCACGGAATCTACCAGAATGACGAGGCCTCTTATCAGACCCCTGACCACCTCCTTGAGAAAGTGCCATCTCTATCCGGCGGGCACCATCTGTCGCTTCCTAAAATGAAATCTCACTCCCGGCACTCATGGCCATCTGAACACGGATTGGCTGAACCAACCCATCCATAAACCTCTGCACCCTCTCTCTCTCGGTGGGGAGTATCACAATAGCATGGCGCGCAAGATCAATAAACCGAGTCTCATACTGCGTAACTGACATAGAGCCCTGCTGGAGACGTTCAAACTGCCTGCGAAGCACATCCCTCTGAGTGACTGGGAGAAACTTCCCTAGAAATAGCTCGGAAAACTGATCCCAGGTCAATGATGGTGAACCTTCTGGCCTGGCTAAACAGAAATCTCTCCACCAAGTCTTGGCAGATCCTGCTAGGAGAAAAGTGGCGAAGTCGACTCCATTGGTCTCCGAAATGGCCTTGGACGCGAACGCGAAGGAGGACCCGGTAGATCTACATGAACGCGACCAGGAGGACGCAAACGCGAAGGGTAGAAGAAATTAAGCTATGCGAACGCGAGCCGAGTGCCGCGTTCGCGAAGAGGAAAAAGCTGACTGCAACATACCAGATTTTCTGATGCATTTTCAAGTGCAAAAACATCCCGAACCAACCCCGAAATCACTCCCGAGCCCTCGGGGCTCCCAACCAAACACACACACTAACTCAATAACATCCTACGAACTTGATCGAGCGGTCAAATCGCCAAAATAACATCAAAATCAAATAATCACACCCCAAAACTTAAAATTTTCATTTCAAAGTTCATAACTTCCAACTTTAGCTATTTAGGTCCGAAACACGTCAAACGACGTCCGGTTTTGACCAAATCTCACAGAAAGCGCTTAACGCATATTTAAGACTTGTACCAAGCATCGGAACCAAAATACGAGCACGATACCTATATTTTCTAGCTCATTATCATTTCTATTTTTCCTTAATAATTTCAGAAAATAATTTAATAGAAAAATTCTTTTACCGGGGTTCTGGACCTCGGATTTCGACTCCGGGCACATGCCCGAGTCCTATATTTTTCTACGGACCTCCCGGGACTATCACTTCACGGGTCCGGGTCCGTTTACCCAAAATGTTAACAAAGTCAACTATATCAATATTAATATCATAATTCTTCAAATATTTCACAGAATTCACATATTTTAACATAAAAACTTTCCGGTTTCGCGCCCGGACTGAGCACGCAAATTGAAGCAACTAAAAATGAGGTTTTTAAGGCCTCGAAAGCGCGGAGAAAAAGGACAAATACGGTGATGACCCTTTGGGTCATCACACGAAGCCTGCAGACCTGCCACACACCAGCAGTTTTCCTAAGTCCAATTTCACTCCGTGGCCTATACAAAACTCACCCGAGCCCTTGGGGCTCTGAACCAAACATGCACGCAAGTCCAAAAATATTATACAGACTTGCTCGTCCGATCAAATCATCAAAATAATATCAACAACCATGAATTAAACCTCAAATTCATAAATTGCTCAAGAACATCAAAATTTCTATTTTCTCAACTATACGTCCGTTTTATACCAAAATCAATTCTGATTCAACTTAATTATTATTTTAAACCTGTACCGGGCTCCAGAACCAAGATACGACCCGATACTATCAATAATTACATCAATTCACTGCTAAAAGCCTTTATATCTTCCAACAAACAAATTTATTTAAAAATTTATTTATCGGGCTTGGGACCTCGAAATTCGATTTTGGGCATGCGTCCAAGTCCCAAATTTTACTACGGACCTATGAGGTCGTCGGGTCCGGGTCTGTGTCCGAGTTAATTTACCAAGAATGTTGACCAAAGTCAAGTTTAATCCATTTGAAAGGCCAATTTCCTTATTTTACTTAGATTTCACATAAAAGCTTTCCGAAAATGTGCTCGGACTGCGCACACAAATCGAGGTAAGACAGAAAAAGGTTTTTAAGGTATCAAAAAAAAGAATTTACCTTTTGGGTCATCACACATTTCCACTCTATAATCTCAAGCCTCTGAAGCAATTCGCACGATCTCTGATTGTCATACTTCACATGGTGACAATTTAGGCACCAAGCTACAAACCCTACTATATCCTTCTTCATTCTCTTCCACTAATAATGATCCTTAAGTCCCGGTACATCTTTGCAGCACCAGGATGGATGGAATACTGCGAACTGTGGGCATCTTGAAGGACCAACCCACGTAACATATCTACATTAGGCACACAAATTCGACCATGTATCCTCAACACCCCATCATTCCCAACAGTAATATACTTGGAATCACCGTATTGAACCGTGTCCTTAAGGACAAGTAAATGGGGATTATCATACTGGCAATCTCTGTTGCAATCATATAAGGAAGACCAAAAAACCACACAAGCTAGAACCCGACTGGGGTCGGAAACATCTAACAAGAACTGGTTGGCCAAGGTCTGAACATCAACTACAAGTGGTCTCTCACCAACAGGAATAAATGCAAGGTTACACATACTCACCGCCTTTCTACTCAAGGCATCGGCCACCATATTGGCCTTCCGGGGGTGATTCTGAATTGTGGTATCATAGTCTTTTAGCATCTCCAACCATCTCCAATGTCTCAAATTTAGATCCTTTTGTTTGAACAAGTGTTGGAGACTCTAATGATCTGTAAAAACCTAACAAGACACATCATAGAGATAATGCCTTCAAATCTTCAATGCATGAACGATGACTTCCAACTCAAATCATGAACATGGTAGTTCTTCTCATGAGGCTTCCACTGTTGCTAAGCATAAGAAATCACTCTATCGTCCTGTATTAAGCCATACCCAATACAATCTGAGAAATATCACAATACACTGTATAAGAGTCTGACGTTGAAGGCAAAACTAGAAATAGAGTTGTGGTCAAAGCAGTCTTGAGCATCTGAAAGCTCTCCTCACACTCATCTGACCACCTGAAAGGAGTACCCTTCTGGGTCAATCGGGTCAAAGGAAATGCAATAGATGAGAAACCCTATATGAAACGACAATAATAACCAGCCAAGCTGAGAAATCTTCAAATATTAGTAGCTGAGGACGATCTGGGACAACTCTAAATGGCTTCTTTCTTCTTTGGATCCACCTTAATCCCCTCATTAGACACCACGTGCCTCAAGAACGCCACCGATCTAAGACAAAACTCACACTTGGAGAACTTTGCATTAAGCTTCTCATACCACAGTCGTTGCATTACAATCCTCAAATATTGGGCATGCTCCTCCTAGATACGTGAGTACACCAGGATATCATCAATGAATACTATGACAAACAAGTTGAGATAATGGTGAAATACACTATCCATCAGGTGCATGAATGTTATTGGGGAGTTGGTCATCCCAAAAGACATCATAAGGAACTCATAGTGACCATAATGGGTCCTGAATGTCGTCTTTAGAATATCAGAGTCCCGAATCTTCAACTCGTGATACCCAAACCTCAAATTGGTCTTAGAGAACACCGTTGCTTCCTGAAATTGGTCAAATAGATCATCAATGTGCGGCAACAGATGCTTGTTCTTGATTGTAACTTTGTTCAACCACCTATAGTCGATGTACATCTGCGTAGTACCATCCTTCTTCTTCAGAAACAGAATCAGTACACCACAAAGCGACACACTAGGACTAATAAACCTCTTATCAAGAAGTTACTGAAGCTTTTCTTTCAATTCTTTCAACTCAGCTGGTGCCATACGATACGTAGGAATAGAAATAGATTGAGTACCTGGCACCAAGTCAATACCAAAGTCAATGTCCCTATCACATGGCATGCCCGGTAGGTCTATATGAAATACATTCGAATAGTCTCGCACCACCAGAACAGAATCAATAGTAGGAGATCTGCGCCTACATCTGTCACAAAGGACAAATATGGAAGACATCTCTTCCCAACCATCCTTGGGATTTCAAATAAGAAATTACCCTCCTAGGAACATAATCTAGATAACCTCTCAACTGGATCCTTGGAAACCCCGGCATCGCCAACGTCATGGTTTTAGCGTGAAAATCATGAATAGCATGACAATGAGACAACCAATCCATACCCAAGATCACGTCAAAATCAACCATACTAAGCAATAAGAGATCAACTCGAGCCTCCAACCCTCCAATAGTCACTACTCACAATCGATATACACGGTCCACAATAATAGTATTGCCCACTGGCGTAGATACATAAACAAATGAAATCACAGACTCATGGGACATACCCAGATAACGAGAAAATCATGATAATACATACGAATAAGTGGAACCATGGTCAAATAATATAGAATCAATAATGTGACATACCGAGAAAATGCATGTGATCATTGTGTCTAAAGAAATGACATCTGCCCTGGAAGGAATAGCATAAAATCGAGCCATAACGCCACATGATCGGCCTCCCCCTCTAAGGAGACCCCTAGTTTCCTAAGCCCTACCCGCAGCTGGCTGGTTGGGTGGTGAAGTAATTGGTGCTAAAGTCGTGGCCTGACTCCTCAGCTGAACTGGACCTCCTATAGGGGGGGGCAAAACTTTTTCAAATGACCCAACTTTCCACACTCGAAACAACTCTTTTCATAAAAGGTGGCAAATACTAAGGCGGGCTAGAACCAAAATAACCACCAAAAGAACCTGGTGCAGATGAATCCTGAACCGAAGGTGCACAGGTGAGCTTTGAGCTGGGAGTGCAATAAGAGGTGATTGGCCCGGTCGAGCACTGTATGATTCATGGCTAGCTGATGCGCCAAGATGAACTGGACGAGCTATCTGAGCGGGCCTAGAAGGACGACCCATGTTGTGGTGGAACTGACCCCAGAAGGACCACCACAGAAACCACCCAATCCACGAGGCTTTTTTGCCTCCCTCTCCTCATGCTCCTGAATAGGAACCATTTCTAGCTGCCGAGCAATATCAACCACCTCATCGAACGTAGCACCTGATACACTCTCACGAGTCACAATAAAATGCAGCTGATAGAGGAGGCCATCGATGAACCTCTTAATCCTCTCCCTCGCAGTGGGAACCTATCAAATTGCGTGAAAGTCAACTCTAAAACTCTCATCTCATACTAGGCTACAGACATGCCTTTCTGTCGTATCTACTCGAACTGCCTGCGCAACTCCTCCCCGTGGGTCTGTGGCATAAACTTCTCCAGGAGGAGAACGGAGTACTCATCCCAAGTAAGTGGTGTTGCACCGATTGGCCTACGCCCCTCATAGTCCTCACAACATCTGAAGGCTGCCCCAGTAAACTGAAAAGAAGTAAATGAGACCCTACTATCTCAATTCTCACTCATCACACTCATTCCCTCAGAACTGTACAGCGCATATCTAGCCCACATGAAAATAAGTCCAGGGCAGATCCATACCAATGCAAATGAAATACTAGCAATTGTTCTCACTGTGGGTATGCATATTCTGGAGGGGCAAATCCAACACAAGCGCTATAATCAGCCAAATCCTGGCATGAATCAATACCTGATCCCATCATATCGCTCATAAACCAGCCCTCGACGTCACTCAATCATCAATCTCCCCGGTCTATTTGTCTCATAACACTGATCATGTAGAGCAACCCAAATCAATGATACATCATTTGACAATATACGATAATGGAGACTAAGATATGATATGCAGTGATGAATGTGATTGAGTACATGACATCAATTAAGGAAATAACTCAACAACAAAGATTGACAATTGTGGTCCCAACAATCCCAGCATATAGCCTAAACATGTTTTATAGCATGAATCACGACTTAAGTGCTCTAACACGTAGAGTACAGTAATAATGTTCAGATAAGATTGCTAAACAGTTCCATTGAATAAACTAAATTACAATTATTGTGGTGCACGCCCACACTCCCGTCATCAAGCATGCATTTCACCTCAAAACCAATCACATAACACGAATTTCAAAGTTTCATACCCTCAGAACCAATTTTAAATGTGTTACTTACCTTAGACTGTGCAAAACTCTACTCCAACAAGAGCTTGCCTTGTGAATCAGCCACCAATTGCCTCGAATCTAGCCACAAACAATTTGATATGATCAACACGAGCTAGAGGAATCAATTCTATAAGAAAATACTAAGTTCTTAATTAAAAGTCAAAAAGCCAACTCAAAAGTTGACCCTCGAGCTCACATCTCAAAATCCGATAAAAGTCACAAAATCTGGATGCTCATTCAACCACGAGTCCAACCATACCAAATTTATGAAATTCGGACACCAAATCATTACTTAAATCCCCTAAATAAGCCCTTCAAATCCATAGTCTCAAACTCGCAAAATTTCAACTAAACAAACACACAAACTAGGTGGGAAATTTGATGGGGAAACAATATTATTGATTAAAAATGATTACAAGTAACTTACCGCAAGAAACCCATCAAACTCCCTCTCAAAAATTGCCTTAGCCCGAGCTTGAAATGTCCAAAAATGATTAAACCTCAGAACCTTTTGAATTTAAATTCATGCCAGTGATTTAGCACCTACGACTCACTTAGCCGCATCCGTGGTTGCCCATGAAGACTACTACCTTTGCTTCTGCGGACCGGACTTCCTTCGAAGCAGAAACACACCTGCGCAAATTCCTTTGCTTCTGCGAAGCCGACTCCTCTTCCACTTTTCCGCATCTGCGGAGCCTTTCTCACACCTGTGGGCTCGCAGATGCGGATGATTTCACACATCTACGACACCCCCAGCCTAGTCCCAGCTTTGCTTTTATGCTTAGCCAGCCGAACCTGCGGCATCACACCTGCGATCAAAACTTTTGCTAGTGTGATCACACCAGAAGGTTCACAACTCCAGCATTGCTTCAAGTCCCATTATCGATCCGCTAACCGTACGAAATCAATCTAAGGCCCCCGGTATCTCAACTGAACATACCAAAAAGTTCAAAAATACAATACGAACTTAGTCGAGGCCTCAAATAGCATCGAACTACACTAAACATACGAATCATATCTCAATTCAAGCCTAATGAAAACTAGATAATTCCAACTTCAGCAATCGAAGATGAAACCTATCATGTCAAGTCCAATTGACCTCAAATCTTGCACACAAATCATAATAGAAACAACGGAACTGTTCTAACTCTAGAAGCCAAAATCTGAGCCTGATAACCACAAAGTCAACCCTTGGTCAAACTTCTCAAATTCCAAAACTTCTAATTTGTCAACTTTTGTCATTCCAAGCCTAAATCATTTACGGACCTCTAAATCACTATTCAGACACACTCCTAAGTCCGAAATCACCCAATAAAGCTATCAGAACCATAAAAACTCCATTCCGGTGTTATTTACAAATAAGTCCACATTCGATCAATCTTTATACCTTAAGCTTCCAACTTTGAGATTAAGTGTCTCAACCCCTTCCGGAACATCCCCGGATCCGAACCAGCTACCTCAGTAAGTCACACAGTAACAATTAAGCATGAAATACATAGTAAGGGGGGAGGGTTGGGACTATAACATTCAAAATGACCGACGGGTAGTTACAAGATTAAAGCAAAAGAAAAACCCAAAAACATTAAGGTAACCTATGATTAGGGGTGACAAATATACGGGTCGAGTCGAGTCGGATATGAGTGGATCAAAATGGATAATTTTAAAAATGGATAAATTATCAAACCCGAACCATATTTGAGACGGATAAAAAATATTTTTTCCAGCAGATAATATGGATATCCATATTATCTAGGGCTTTATAAATATGATCACTTATGAGAGAGTTCCTTGTATTCCAAACTTGAGGAACTCCAATTTGAGGTTTTACAAATGTAAAAGTTAAACACATTAGTTATCTATTTGGTAAATTATTTTCTAAGTGAATAATATGGTTCTTTATTCATATTCGATCCATTTTTAAATGATCCATTATCCAACCCATCTTTGATGGATAATATAGGCGGATAACTATTTTTTAACCATTTTGCCATCACTACCTATGATAGACCATTCATGTCACGATTCCAAATACTAGAGCGTGATGGCGCATATCACAATACGAGGCAACCCAACCAAAATAATTAACCACAGTAAATTACTTTTAATAAACCATTTTTCTAGTACTGACTAAGTTTCAAATTTGCATGAGAAATATTTAAATCACTGAAATGGGCGGAAAGACAGTATAACAACAAACCAAACACAGCCCAACCATCTAGCGTCACTAGTCTAGAACCTCTAAATACAACCAGTCTGACTGTCTAATACATGATAAGTCTAAAAATGCGGAAAATAAGGATAGGAAGGAGGAAAGAAGGGTTGCAGACGCTGTGCAGCAACCTTGCAGTCTCTGATAAGATCCGACAATGTTGGGAACCCTCACTCTACTGTTCGGGCACCTGGTTCTGAACACAAGGTGCAGGGAGTAACGTGAGTACGCCAACTCAGTAAGTAACTAAAGCAAATAAGGTCTTACTGCAGTGGCGAGCAGTTAAAAATCATATATAAGAGTATACAAGAAAGTATCAAATCAACTCAACAATTTAAAAAGCCAAATACTTAGTAAAACTTCAGTTTCAGTTGAAATACGTTGAAATCATTTACTTAACAATTTTCAACAGAGGCTTATTATAAAAAGAAGAGTGAAATCAGCAAAATGTCATAATGGGCTCCTCGAGCAAGGTATCACTCATAAATATTGCCTCTCGGGCAAGCCTCTCAGTCACTCGTGACTCAGTTCTCGTCACTCAGTATTCACACTCAACACTCTGGCTTAATAATATCTCATAATAGTCATAATCATAATAATCGCTGCGGCGTGCAGCCCGATCCATATAAGTATTGTTGCGGCATGCAACCCGATCCATAATATATATACATATAACATTGCTGCGACATGCAACCCGATTATATATATATTTGTCTCTTACTGAGTACGCCAACTCAGTAAGTAACTAAAGCAAATAAGGTCTGAGTGCAGTGTCGAGCAGTTAAAAATTATATATAAGAGTATACAAGAAAGTATAAAATCAACTCAACAATTTAAAAAGCCAAATACTTCGTAAAACTTCAGTTTCAGTTGAAATCATTTACTTAGCAATTTTCAACAGAGGCTTATTATAAAACGAAGAGTGAAATCGGCAAAATGTCATAATGGGCCCCTCGGGCAAGGTATCACTCATAAATATTGCCTCTCGGGCAAGCCTCTCAGTCACTAGTGACTCAGCTCTCGTCACTCAGTATTCACACTCAGCACTCTGGCTCAATAATACCTCATAATAGTCATAATCATAATAATCGATGCGGCGTGCAGCCCGATCCATATAAGTATTGTTACGGCATGCAACCCGATCCATAATATATATACATATAACATTGCTGCGACATGCAACCCGATTATATATATATTTATCTCTTACTGAGTACGCCAACTCAGTAAGTAACTAAAGCAAATAAGGTCTGAGTGCAGTGTCGAGCAGTTAAAAATTATATATAAGAGTATACAAGAAAGTATAAAATCAACTCAACAATTTAAAAAGCCAAATACTTCGTAAAACTTCAGTTTCAGTTGAAATCATTTACTTAGCAATTTTCAACAGAGGCTTATTATAAAACGAAGAGTGAAATCGGCAAAATGTCATAATGGGCCCCTCGGGCAAGGTATCACTCATAAATATTGCCTCTCGGGCAAGCCTCTCAGTCACTAGTGACTCAGCTCTCGTCACTCAGTATTCACACTCAGCACTCTGGCTCAATAATACCTCATAATAGTCATAATCATAATAATCGATGCGGCGTGCAGCCCGATCCATATAAGTATTGTTACGGCATGCAACCCGATCCATAATATATATACATATAACATTGCTGCGACATGCAACCCGATTATATATATATTTATCTCTTACTGAGTACGCCAACTCAGTAAGTAACTAAAGCAAATAAGGTCTGAGTGCAGTGTCGAGCAGTTAAAAATTATATATAAGAGTATACAAGAAAGTATAAAATCAACTCAACAATTTAAAAAGCCAAATACTTCGTAAAACTTCAGTTTCAGTTGAAATCATTTACTTAGCAATTTTCAACAGAGGCTTATTATAAAACGAAGAGTGAAATCGGCAAAATGTCATAATGGGCCCCTCGGGCAAGGTATCACTCATAAATATTGCCTCTCGGGCAAGCCTCTCAGTCACTAGTGACTCAGCTCTCGTCACTCAGTATTCACACTCAGCACTCTGGCTCAATAATACCNATATATATATATATATATATATATATATATATATATATATATATATATATATATATATATATATATATATTCGTTCATTCTTGTTATATTATATTAATGGATCTTTAATAAATTTGAATAGCTTTGAATATAATATTCTATTAGCTTTAAATGGCTATTATTTTTATTATTATTATTTATTATGGCTATCAAAATCAATTGGTATTTTGAATCTATCAATCTGATGACTTTTCAAGCTTAATGGTTTTTAAATATGTAACGTTTCTTGGCTTTGATTTTGTAACAATTCTTTCTTGACAATCATATGTCCACTTTGGACTATATATATGTATATTGTGTTCAGTTTAAAGAAGATATGAAAGAGTGGAAAAAGCAAACACTTTTCTTTTTATTATGTTGGGTTGTATTTGATTAATCTTTGTTGTTTCTGTTACTAGTTATATTAGAAGTGCTTGTTAAATTCTAGGAGATACGCCTAATATTATTCATCTCGATGTTGGCGAAATATCCTTAAGGACAGTGTCTTTGAAACGCCTCAAGCTAACCTTTTATTCTCCATAATCATCCAATTTTTACAACTATATATATATATATAAACCTCATTAACCTCACAGCTACTCGGGCATAACAGTGAAAATCAGAAAAACTGAACCCAAACAGTTTTCATAAGTAGAGTGATAAAACCAAGTTTAAATAAACAGGTAAAACATGATTGAAGATATGCTTTCAAACAAATAGAGTGAGGAAATCAGTAAGAATGCCCCTAAGGGTCCCAACAGGTCGGCACAAAGCCCCAAACATGGCATACAACCCATAATGTAGTATCAATCTCTAAAATACGTGATATCATAAGATTTCAAATCAAATACGCGGCTTAATAGTCACTACGAGACAGATCAAGTCACAATTCCTATCGATGCACGCCCACACGCTCTTCACCTTGCATGTGCGCCACCTCATTTATCAAAACAATAAGAAATACCGGGGTTTTATACCCTCAGTTCCAGATTTACAATAGTTACTTATCTCAAACAAGATGAAATACTACTCCGTGATGCCTTTGCCTCTCTCCTCGATCTCAAATCGCGTCGAATCTAGCCAAAATTAGAATCATAAGATTATAATATTCTAAGGGAACGAAGCCCAAGCGAAAATAGTCAAATTATACCAAAAATCCCAAAATTGGTCCAACCCGACTCCCAAGCCCACGTCTCAAAATTCAATAAAAATCACATCAACGGAATCTTTATCCTCCCACGAGTTCATACACATCAAAAATACCAAAATCCGGCCACAAATGGTCCCTCAAATTCCTAGATTAAGGTCTCAAGTTTTCAAGCTCTAACTCCCCAATTTTAGGCTTCAAATCCCTCAAATTTCATATTTAATTAGGTAAAAATCACAATGTGATCGAGTATTAAATCCAAAATTCTTACCTCCAAGAAGTTCTCTTTGATTCCCTCTTCAATCTCCCTGAAGAAGCTCCAAAACCGAGTCAAAATGATGAACTTAGCACAAAAATCGCGAAAATAGCATTTTTAAACATTCTGCCCACCTATTAAATTTACTTAAATCACAATTGCGGGAATTCCATCGCAATCGCGAAGCACAAACGCGATTCGCAATTCATCGCATGCACAACTCACACGATCGTGACCCCAGATACACGAACGCGATGAACAACCTGGAGTACCCCTACTAAAGCTCTACGCGATCGCAAGCCTCCTCACACGATCACAAAGAAGGAATACCTACAACAAAACTGAAGCCGAAATCTGCAACTTTTCAACATGCAATTTGATCTGTTTAACCGTCCGAAACTCTCCTAAGGCCGTCAGGACCTCAACCCATAAGCTCATTCAAACTTGTTCCAAGCTTGGGAACGTTCAGAAAAACATTAAAACACCAAAATCACATGGGATTCAAGCCTAAGAATTCCCAAAACTTCCAAATTTCGCTTTCGATCAAAAAGTCTATCAAACCTTGTCCGAATGACATGAAACTTTGCACACACATCACAAATGACACAACAAACCTACTCCAACTTCCGGAATTCCATTCCGACGCCTACATCAAAATCTCACTAATCAATCGGAAAACGCCAAAATTCCAATTTCGCAAATTCAAGCCTATATCTATTCCGAACCTCCAAAACACATTTATATCACGCTCCTAAGTTCCAAATCACCTCCCGAAGCTATCCAAACCATCGAAATTTATATCTGAGCAATTTTTCACATAATTCAATGATGATAGGCTATAATTGCATATTTTAGTCATTTATTACACTCTAATTTACTGCACTTTAGTTGAGTTTGCGCTTTAATCGCTAGTGTTTTGCACTAACAGTGTGTTTTATGCCTTTTAGAAGTGATTTCGAGCAATATAGATGTTATAGAATGAATTCAAGTGATTTGGAGCTTTGAATTCTGAGTAAAAGCTCAAGGAATTAAGTCGGGATCAGGTTCGGGGGCCAAATTTGATAATTAAGTACGAACGAAGACTCGATGAGGCATATTGCGCACTGTCTAGTAAAATAGACATAACTTTTTGCTCAGAACTACATTTGGTCTCCACAATATATGGTTGGAAATATAACTCAAAGGACTACCGCTTTCATGTTTTATATTTTTTTCAAATTTCAAACGGAACAGGGTGGAACACCGAGATTACTGTAGGACCGCGGTAGAATACCGCGGCAGAACATGCTGCTGATTCAGAGGACCATTCCGGCCGCGGTCCTGGCATAACCGCGGTGGGACCGCGGCAGAAAGCAAAAATTTCAGGGACCAAAGTGTAAAATACGGAATTTTAAGCCCTAAACCTTATATTAAACAAAGGAGGCCGGCCAAGAAGGAGGGGACATATTTTGGACACAAATTAGACCTAAGGAGGCAAGAACACATTGAGAGCAAGGCGGGGAATTCTTCAACAAATTTTTCCTTCCTCTTCCTATTTTTCATTCTTGGTTATGAGTTTTAATATTGTAGTTTTACTTACTATTATGAATACTTAATTCGTTTTCTAGGGTTTTGGTGAAACCTGTTAGGGATGATTTGGTTGTTATATTAATAAAGTATTGAATTGGTCGTTTATCTCTATTTGTTCAACTGCGTTTTGATTGTGGTTAATTGAAAGGATCATCAATTAGACGTTCCTATTTATTATGTATCTGCTTGAGAGAGAGTGCATATTTAGGTAGTTGTTTAAACAACATCACTCCCGGAGTATAGGCAAAAGTCATAACTGAGGGTTTAGAGGTTGGATTAGAGATAACGATACCTCGGGTGCGATCTAAGTGAACTGTAATGCGAATCTAGCTAGCGTAGCTTGAGAGAGTGCATCTAGTAAATTATCATAATTGCTTGAGAGAGATTTATGATAGCTGGAGAGTTCATGATTGATAGAGGCAACTAAGTCAAAGCTATAAGAAACATACAACTAAGGAAATCAACAACGGGGGAAACCATTACCTTAGACCTTTATTTCAATTTGTTTACAATTCAAGCATAGTTAGTTTTCAGATGTTTATTTATTTTCAATCTTGTCTTTGTGGTGATATTAAACAAATACAACTAAGCCTTAGTTCTTTGTGGGATTCGACTCCGGACTTTTAGACCGGATTATATTTGTAGCGACCGCTTATCCTTTTTAGGACTAGAGTTGGGCGTGATCAGTCAACATCCGGTTGACTTTTCTAACTTAAGCCTACTCAAAAGAGACTAAGTGTCTCAAACCTCACCAAAAACTCTCCAAATCCGAGCCAACCAACCCGATAATACATAATACAATCGATCAAGACAATAAGAAACAGAAATGGGAGAAATTGAGTGGTAACCCATGAAACGGCCGATCGAATCGTTATAATGCACCAGTTAACTTTAACTTTTTACAATTTTGAGAATAACTTTTAGTGAGATTTTTATAGTTTAAGTTTTCTGGGAAACTTAATTACTCATGAAATTTACACTTCCATCATGAGACTAAGAAAAATTATAAAAAATACATGATATGGGAGCCCGAAGAAAATGTGTTGAACACCGTGTAATGTTAGTAGTACATATTTTATATTTAATTAACATGCTTTCAATTAACTTCCAGTGTTCAATTGGTAAAGCCTTTAAATAAGATGTCCAAAATGAAAAAAACTGAACAAATTTGAGAGGCCGTCTATGTATTTTACCTCCAATTAACGAGTTCTCAACTTCCATATTCAAGTTCCGTTGAATCAATTTTCAATTTTTTAATTGTTTTCTTTTAATTTTTTTTTATTTTTCTGGTATACATCGACTCTTTTCGTTATATGTTAGTATATAAATATTTTAACTAGATGGATCATATTTCTCAAAACTCAAAAAAATAAAAAATAAATAAAAGGGAAAGTATTGTAACATTCTTGATATTTTTGGACAAATAATAAAAACTAAATGGAATAATATGGCAAGTGTTCGTTAATTTAGTTGAGATAGATGAAATAGAAGTAGATGAAAGTGGTACAATTAATAACTTCTCATTTCAAGAAGATAAATAAATAATCTTCAAAAAGTTAAAAAATACTTTTCAATATTAATGTACATGAATTTTATATAAAAAGCCTCTTCTAAAATTTTATTTTATTATACCATCTTTATTGCGCCGCCAATGTTATTATCGTCTAATTATGATCAAATGATATGTACGACTTTAATTTTAACTATTAAAATTACGGAAAAAGCCTAAAAATGTCACTCAACTTTCAGAAATGGTTTATCCATGTCATCCGTTAAAAAATTATTATTTTCATACCACTGTCGTTAAAAAAATGGCTCATTCATGCCATTATTGACTAACGGCTCAATTTTTATTTGGCTCATCCATGCCACTGTCGTTAGTCAATAATGGCATAGATGGATATTTCTTTAACTTTAACGGATGGTATGAATAGACTATTTCTGAAAGTTGAGTGGCATTTTTAGGTCTTTTCCGTTAAAATTAAATTGTTTAATGTAGTGTGAGAATTGACTGCATGTAAGTATTTATTTTATCTCTTTCTTTTCTTTCTCATATCTTTATCATCTCTTTTTCTCCTATTTCACATTACGAATATTCTGTTTTAATCTCCCCCTCCCCAACATATCTTAATATTGTAGTTATTTTTCTAAATTCACGAATGAATTACCCATTGCATATGACAAAGTGCTGAAAAGGAGGCGTTGAGAGAGAATAATTTACATCTAAGTGTAATATACAAAATTCAATTAATAACAAGGTAGAATATGAATAGTCTCTTTCAACATAAGGGAAACAAAAATTACACGGGGGTATTTTTTGTTTATCGTCAGTACTTGTGATATCATTATCTTCATCGGTATATGGATAACAATCACAAAATTCTCCCATGTCACAATAAGGTCTGCAATGATGACCTACGGCTAAGTAGGCACAATCTTCATGGTTTAAGCTAGGGGTGTACAGAGGAAACCGACAAACCGCACCAACCCGATAATCCGAGTCAAACCGAGAAAAAAACCCGATTATGGGTTGGTTTGATTTGGTTTGGTGTTGGAAAAAAAAACCGACCATAATTGGTTTGGTTTGGTTTGGTTTTAAGTAAAAAAAGTCAAATCAACCCGACATTACATATATAGAAATTTAGATATATTTAATATATAAATATACTTATTGTGATGTAATTTATAAATATTTCTTAAAATATTTCATAATTTTAACTTTTGAGGTATTATTTTAATATTGGACTTAGAACTTTTGAATGTTCCAATAAGTTTTATAGTCATTAACATAAGTAAATTAAATGGTACTAACAAAAGCCCAAACCAAAATCAAATCAATACTAATGCTAACAAAAGACATTTAACTCAATACTACGAACGGTAATGTATTGAATATCTATTTCTTGTGTTGCAATAATTTAAATTAAAATGCACAACCTATTTTATTTTTTATTTAGCGTTTAGTCATGTAATTAATACTCCTATATTAGTCTACTTATTTTAGCATGACTTAGTACTTTTAGTATGGCTTTTTAATTAGCAATATTTATACTACATAATTTAATTGTCTTTGTTGTTGAATATTTTAGGATAATGCCATAACATATCTCATATTTTGTATTATTTTCTTGGAAAATATTTTATATATTTGTATCTTAATAGAACTAAAAAATTATTTTGAGCACAATTTATATGTTTTGTTCTACGAAAATTTTATCGGAAAAAAATCCGAATAACCCGAAAATCCGAGAGTGAAAAACCCGAATTTTATTGGTTTGGTTTGGTCTTTAGATTTAATAACCCGACACAATTGGTTTGGTTTGGTAATTATATAATCCGAACCTATCCGACCTATGTACACCCCTTGTTTAAGCATGCTAATTCACCTAGAGTTGTCGCTTTAAAACATAGGAGATCTAAAAAAAA
>MU782518.1:35342-73000 GCA_026770625.1 Nicotiana glauca | reverse complement strand
CATCAGAGAGAGTGCGATCGCGTAAGAGGGAAATGTCACACTATGCGATCGCATGAAGCCTAATGCGATCGCATAGACGGATTTTTGGGGGGGCCCTGGACGTTGCTCTATGAGATCGCAGCTATACCTATGCGATCGCATAGAAGGATTTCATTGTGCACCTGCAGCAGATTTTCTGCAGCTTTTACTAAGTTCAAAACATCCCGTTACCTATCCGAAACTCACCCGAGCCCTCGGGGCTCCAAACCAAATATGTACACTGACTCAAAAACATCATACGAACTTGCTCGAGCGATCAAATCGCTAAAATAACATCAAATTCAACGAATTAAACCCCAAGATCATCACTTTTCATTTCAAAGTTCATAAACCTTAACTTTAGCTATTTAGGTCCGAAACACGTCAAACGACGTCCGTTTTCAACCAAACTTTACAGGAAGCGCTTAACCAATATTTATGACCTGTACCGGGCGTCGGACCCAAAATACGAGCTCGATACCTATATTTTCTAACTCATTTTCATTTTCATTTTTCCTTAATAATTTCAGAAAATAATTTAACAGAAAAATTCTTTTACCGGGGTTCTGGACCTCGGATTTCGACTCCGGGCACATGCCCGAGTCCCATATTTTTCTACGGACCTTCCGGGACCGTCCAATCTCAGGTCCGGGTCCGTTTACTAATAATGTTGACCAAAGTCAACTATATCAATATTAATATCATAATTTCTCAAATTTTTCACAGAATTCATATATTTTAACATAAAAGCTTTCCGGCTACGTGCCCGGACTGCGCATGCAAATCGAGGCAATAGAAAATGAGGTTTTCAAGTCCTTGGGAGCACGAAACAGATGAGGAAAACAGGTGATGACCCTTTGGGTCATCACACACACCCTGTAAGAATGAACTGGCATAGTTCGGGCAAATAGAACAAACTATTTTTGAAAACAAGACTCCCTTTTTTTTCATTTCATTGGCGAATATATAAACTATTTTTTGAACACAAGACTTTTTTTTTCTTTTTCATTGGTAAATAAAACAAACTATTTTTGAAAACAAACACATTTTTTCATTCTATTTTTTCTTCATTTTCCCCAAAAACATTCGGCAGAGTTTCGACACTATTTGGACATTGGTTTTTCAAAAACAGGTAATTATCTCTCTTTAACCCTCATACCGTTGTTTCTCTCGCTTTTTTTTCTTTTTCCCCAAATATTCGAAAGCTGGTCAGCATGCAAGTCCGAAGTAAATAAATGCACAAGCAGTACGTAAGATGCATCAGGATGGTCTGTTTTCAATTTTGGTACACCTGTCCTAGTCAGACTCAAACCCTGTGCTGAGCCTCTAAAGTAAAATGCACATGATGCAAACAAACGTTCCTACTAGGGATCTGGTATGAGGCTGAGTTATTCTAGGTTCAAAACCTGGGTATTTGTTCTAAACTGTGTACCCGAGCAGACAAATCGAGTCGAATAGGGGGCTACGTACCGGGGGCCCGAAAGATCATCCGACTTAGTAACTTGTCCGAGCCTCTTTCTTATTTCAAGGTATGACACTAACAGAATAGGGAGTCTCGACCGGCGAGCACATCCCCGAAGATAAGAGGAGAAGGTTTTCGTAACAGTTTATATGTACAGTTCAAATAATATCAAAGCGGTAAAAGCATCATTTTGCACATTAAGCCTAACATGTAAAAATATCAAATAATAAACAAAGCCAAATACAACAATTCTTCTAAGCTAGAATTCTTGAACCCTGAACCAAAAGTTCTGCGTTCATATCCCCAGTAGAGTCGCCAGAGCTGTCACACCTCCTTTTTCCTACCCCCGAAAGGGTATAAGGAGTTTTTCCAATTAAAGGACAATCGAAACGGGATTTATTATTAGAAGATTCAGAGTTGCCACTTGGGAGATTTATGGTGTCCCAAGTCACCTTTTGAATCCCGAATCGAGAAAAATAATGACTATGTTTAACAGTCCGCGAACCAGAAATCCGAGTAAGGAATTCTGTTAACCCAGGAGAAGGTGTTAGGCATTACCGAGTTCCATGGTTCTAGCACGGTCGCTCAATTGTTATATTCATCTTAATTATCTGATTTTAAACAATTATGAACCTATGTGCAAATTTTAACTTTTAACCGCTTTTATTATTATTTTTTAAAGAAAATTGCAACGTTATTAAAATACGTCTCGAACCACATCACATAAATGCACCCACGGTGTTTGACATATTTTAACATCACTGATATTTGGATTTGGGTCACATAAATGTACACCCGAATTTAGGAGAGTAATATTATTAAACACGCGCCTAAAGCAACTACGCGTTTGCACTTTGCGAGGGCCATGGAATTTGCTAAATGGCACGCCTCAGAATCTAAGGATCAATTAAAGATTAAATAAAGCGAGGGCCACGCAATTGTCATTTTTGTTTGGCATGGCGTGCCTCAATTCTAAATTAAGAAAGTACAAACTACGTGTTTGAGGGCCATAACTATTTGTATCACTTAATATGGCACACCTCTTAATTATTAAAGGAAATTAATTATTTAATGTTGAATACGGTTGAAGTGCTAAGTCATTAATTAAGGGCTCTCACGGAAAGGGAACTACTTATTTTGCACAACAGCTAACAGCCCGTCTATACGGAGAGCAACCTGGACAGTCGTTAAATAGATGATCAAGCTTGGGCCTAAGGCTAGGCCCAAATTCGAGGCTTCAATAAGCTTATGCATGGGACTCAATGTCGAACCCTTGCATTCCCCAAACTGACGCAAATAACCAATTTTGTAGGCACACCACAGATAGCAATAATATGAACAACATTGACATTCACGTATTCACAAGACATTAACGACTAAGCTCCTGATTTAAACCCCCTTTTGACACAAATCAACATGTTTAAACTTAGATAAAAGCATGCACGATAAAAATTTGCAGATTCCCAAATTCTAGTCAAATGTCCTCAAATCTAAGAGCATGGAAAGCTAATGTTGAAACGTGAACCGGGATTTAACTACTAGTCCTTTTAGGCACCTGCCAAATTAGCACTAGCATGAACATACATATCAATCCTACAAGCATTTTTAGATTATACAATATTCCAAATCTGAAATCTAAACTAACATTTAAAGCATGATGGAAAAACTATGAAAGCACTTGAAAGGAGTCATTACCACTACAACTTAAGTTCTATGAACAACAGAAGTTCAATTATTACTACTTCGCCAAACTATTAGAGAAATATCCAATTCGCACACACTGAATCAGTGATAGAACCAGATAAGTCTCGAATCAAATACTATCTTCAACTAATATAGATTTCAGATTAAGCTATACTACCGAAATTAATAGCTTTATAACTCTTCAGTGAACTTGAACACACTTGAGGGGATCAAGGAGAGGATGAACTGAAGCTAACATATAAATCACTTCTAATAATTGTTACAAACCAACTACAAACCTAGAGTAAACAAAAGGTCATAGCAAGTAAAAAAAATCATTTCAACAAGCTGAAGGACATCTCATGCTTCAACATCTTCATATCAATTCATTTTCTCCATTTTATTTCACAGCCAACATGGTTACAGAAGGGTGTACCTGGGTTTTTAAAGAACAAAAAAAAACAATGAGGGGTCAGCAGCTTTAAGCAGCAACAAACAACACAACAACGCTTAACAAACCAATTTCCAAACCCCAGCAAACGATAGGCAACAATCAGAACTTAGATCTCAATTGAAAATGATGGCTCGAACCTCAAACCACACTTCTACAAATCATACTCAATCCATTTTTTGACCCCAGATGATAAAATGTTCTTTCAAAGACTAAACAGTAACCATAAATGCAAACAAAATGATCAATGGAACAGTAAAAGCAGTCTAGCCGTTTGGTTTTTTAGATTTTCAGAGTTATTTTTTCTTAACTCTCTCAAGCTCTATCTATTCAGTCCCCCTGTTTGTATCTCCATCTCCCGCTTTATATATCAATCAGTCCCCTCCCTTTCCAGCCTGTATACCCTTTTTAATGTGTATTCTACCCTTCCTTAATTCTATCCCTCCCCTTTCCAGGCTGTGTATTCCCATTACATTTGTATTTTCAGCCTTTTAATTAGGCATCCCATGACTGTGTTTACCACTAACAATTTACCTTTTCAGTTTTTTTAATCTTCCACTAACTTAGTGCTCATTATTTAAACTGCTAGTGCACCACTTAACTTTATTAGCAGCCCCTATTTTAATTATTGAGGGTCCAAATTCCCCAAACTACCCCCTGAAACCCTTGTTATTACTTTCAGAAACTATACTGGGTCAAATTGACCCAAGGTCGAAAACCCTTAAGCAACCCGACCCAAAACTGGACCTAAAGATATACACCTCAAGCCTAAAACACAATTACCCAAGTTCTGAATAAAAATGAAACTAATTCATTAACAGATTATTAATACTAATTACTGAAAAGAAGGATTCAGAGGTTACTAGAATGAACCAACAACCTCAGATGACATGAATAATAGCTAAAGGAACTCATGAATAAACTAGACCAAATCGACGAACAATTTTTTTTAGTTCGACACACAAACTAAATAAAAAAAATCAACTCCTACTAAATAATCATTCTAAAGAAAGGAGTAGAATAGGATAATAGTAAAAAAAGAAATATAAAAGGACCAAAATTTGGACCCCTACCTCTGATTGACCTTGTCTTGAATTCAGCCCTCCAATTTTTGAATTTGAAGCCGAAATGGACCTTAATCGAGTGTTCTCGACTGAGAACACACAGCTAAGGTCAATTACGACCTCAATCCTTCAACCATGTAATCTATCTTGGGGTTTGGGTTTTTAGGGTTCGTTCATTCAAATCCAAGTTCGAAGGGTTCTAGCCTGATTCGAAGGAAAATAGTGGTAGATTAGGGATGAGAGGGTCAAGGCGGTTGTGTGGTGTTAGTTTGGGACTGGTCTGAGGCGGCGCCGCCACCGGGGAATCTTGTGGCGGCGCTAGGGTTTATGGTTTAGATTCAATATTCGACCAAATCCAGGAACATTCGAAGGAAGAGGGGTTGGGATTTGGGAAGATGAGGTTGAGGGAAGCTTGGGGTATAATTTTGGTGGTGTTTGGAGACTTGCCGCCGCCATGAGGAAATTTCATGGCGGCGTTACATTGTGTCTCTGAGAGATAACGGAAGGGAAGGGAACTGGTGGCTCAGGTTTGGGGGGGTTTGGTATATTAGAATTAGCCAATTAATTAGGGTCGTTGGATGAATGGAATCCAACGGCTCTGATTGATTGGTTAATTAAAACGGGGTCATTTGGTTATAGGGGGTGCTGGATTGGTTCGGGGCGGGGCGGGTTTGGTTAATGGGCGACGTAGTGAGCCGTTTGATCAAAGGATATCGACGACTTAGATTGAAGGGTGTCCAAACGATGTCGTTTGGTGGGTGTGGAGATGGTCCGATTTGAAGACGGTTTTAAGCCAGATCGGGCGAGTTTGGTCGAGTGATTGGGTTGTTTTGTTTGGGCTTCTTCGAATTAAACGGATTTGGCCCAATTCTGATTTCCCCTCGTCTATTTTCTTTTCTTTTATTTTATTTTCTTCCTAAATTATTTTCCAAAATTAAAACCAAAATCCTAAATTATATTTAAAAAAACCAAATTGACTTAAAATACTAATTAGCTCTAAATAATCATTATCACAAATAATTAAATATCAAATCACACAATTAAATACTAAAATGCAAAGTGCATTATTTTTTGTGATTTTTCCATTTTTTTGTAAAATAAGTATTTTACTACTTAACTCAAGAGCTGTAAAATTAAATCCTAAATGCAAATGCAACCTATTTTTGTATTTTTCCATTAATTTAGATAGAACAAACACGTATAGACAAATGCAAACAATAACGGAAAATACCACAAAAATTCACAAAATTGTGCACAAGGAAAATTTATTTTATTTTGAATTCTTTGGGAGTAATTCGTGTGAGGCAAAAATCACGTGCTCACAAGAATAATAAAGAAAAATATTTGATAATATAAATGAGAAAGAGAGTGAGCGAAAGTTGGTCCGCAAAAGTTAAATAACACTAAACAATTCAACAAGCACAAAGATCCAAAATAAAATAGTAATTGATTATTATTCTTTATATTTTTATTTAGAAATAAAATTTTGTATTTCATAAAAGTATGATTACAATATATTTCGAATTTGGGACGAGCTATATTTTTACATCGTTATTATATATCTTACACTTAGATTATATCAAAGTGAATAAAATCGTCAGTTAAAAATTCATAATCTATTTATCTACATCAATATTTTACACCTTTATTTTATAACTCAAGCATAATTTTAATATAATTTTAGTGCAATTTTATTTTAAAATAATAATCATTGTGGTAAGGGTATACGCGCAACGCACGTACACTAAAACTAGTTATTTTAAAAATACTTCACGTCATTATTGGTCACACTTGAAAGGTCATTTGTTGGCCTAAGTAAGTTTTTTGTGATGATTGACAAAGAAACACACGCATGAACCGGTCCATATACAATGTATACAGGCATGAGCAAATTCGAGCACAAGGCATGCACGTGAAGGAGATAAGCATAAATAGTTATATTGGATATCTCCTGAATGAAAAGGATGCATATTTGATAAGGAGTAGGACTCCTTACTCGAAGAGAACTCTATCCTAGATAAAGGAGGAGTTAGACATTGAAGATAATTAGAACTTTTCCACCAAGGAAGAGTATAGTATTGGAACTCTAGTTATTTACTATTCTACTAACTCTATATAATTCAGGATGTTCTCATCAGGGACACACAAATACATAAGTAAAATCACGAATTGAGAGCAAAATAGCAAGGCATTTTGTAAGCAATTCCCGTCTGATTCAAGTGTGTGAACCTGAAGCTACATGAATCAGATAGAAGAATCAGTTCCAAATGTCTCTCTTTTATTCCGGTTTCATCGTAGTAAGGATTTTGAGTTGTATCTTTTAGCTTTCTATTAGAACCATTTGTACTAGGTACTCTAAGTGTATTGTTCAAGTTAGAGTTAACTTGAAACTATCGCTACGGTTTGAGGGTTGTTGCCACAAAGTGTTAGAGCTAATCCTTAGGTTTACAAGAGTTTTATAAATGTTGTCATGGTTCAATGATTTAGTGAAGTGTTGGAAAAAATCCTATTGGGTAATGGGTCGTGGGTTTTCACCTTTTGAGCAGGGTATTTTTCATGTAAAAATGCGTGATTTTTGCATTTATTATTCCACAATTGTAGTATAAGGAACACATAGAAGAACCATGTCCTTTTATAATCCGTGCACGCGAAAAATTAGACACCACACTAATCACCCCCTTCTTGTGTGGTATTGAAGTATAAAATATCAATTGGTATAAGGGCGGGTTATCCTTGAAGAGGCTAACACCTTAGGAGAATATCAAGATGAGTGCACCATCTAGAAATTAGGAATGGTACTCCACTATTATGCTACCACTCTTTAATGATCAGTACTACTCTTGATGGAAGAACAAAATGAGAGATCACATACAGAGAGAGGACTATGAGCTATGGGACATCGTTATTGATGGCCCGCTGACTACTTTGAAGAAAAATGTTAAAGGAGTAGATGTGCTAAAGACAAGAGTTGATTGCAATGTTGAGGATCTAAAGAAGTGGAAAAAGAATGCAAAAGCCAAGAAATGGCTTGTTTGTGGACTTGGTCCAAATGAGTACATCAAAATCAAAGGTTGTCCACTGCTAAGTAAATTTAGGACACACTGCAAGTGGCCCACAAAGGAACAACTCAGGTAAAGAGATCTAGAGGAACTCTACTGTACTCTTAGTATGAGAACTTTTCTATGAAGGATGGAGAAACCATTCGGGAGATGTACACAAGGTTCACTACATTGATAAATGAACTAAAATATCACGAAAAGGCTATTCTGAAGAAGAAAGAGTTGAGAAGATACTCACCAGGGTCTTACCAATCACTTGGGAAAGCAAGATCACTGTCATCCAGAATCAAAGAATACTGCTAGTCTCCCACTAGAGGAATTTATTGGAAATTTCACTACCTGTGAACTTAGGAGACAAATCATGAAAATGGATGTACCAAAGAAAGAAAGGAGCTTGGCACTCAGAATCACTGAAGGTTCTGATCTGAAAGGTGATGAAATGGCAATAATCACTAAAGACTTCAAGAAGTACCTAAGGGGAGGAAAGGGTTCTTCAAGAAGTGGAAGCTACATTAAGGAAAGAAGCTTCGAAGAAGCAAACCAATAATGGTTGTTACAAGTGTGAAACGACTGATTAGGTGATCAAAAACTGTATTTTGTGGGAAATTAAATGGAAGAAGGAAAGAGCTTAACGAAGGTGTCACGACCCTAATTCACCAACCGTGAACATGTCATGACGGCACCTGGTCCCCATGACCAGGTTAGCCTATTATTGCGGAAACATAGAGAAAATCAAATTAAATATCTAAAGGAAATTGTACTGAATGCCGCTCGGTATGTACAACTCGATAACACAAATCTAAAACAATTCCCCAAACCCGGAAACTCACGGGCAACACAGGCTACATAAGTGTATAGTATGGCTCCAAAACTCCAGAATATCTAACAACCGAAAAAGAGAAAATTAAGTACTAAAGATAGAGTAAGAGGGAGACTCGTCGGTCTATGGACGCAGCAGATCTACCTCGAAGTCTATGAAATCCTCCTGCGTCACTGATAGTGCGCCTGGGTAGAGGTACCTGGATGATCTGCACATGAAAAACATGCGCATGAAGGGCATGAGTACACCACAATAGTACTCAGCAAGTGCCAAGCCTAACCTCAGTTGGGTAGTGACGAGGAAGGTTAGGGCCCTATTGAGGCAAAAATCTAACAATAGCAATAATTAACAGTGTGGAAATCTGACAGAAATAATAAATACAGCAGTGTAATAAGGTAAGTCAACGAGGCAATAATAGCTACAAAGATAGAGTAAAACACAGAGTAAACACAGCTCAATGTCAAAGATACCAATGAGGGTCTCCCAGGATACCGTCCTGTAGCCCTTTCCCCAACTGTCCAGTGGATCTTCCGGGATACCGTCCCATAGTCCAACTCATGTACCAATACAAAAGGATCTCCCGAGATACCGTCCCGTAGTCCAATCATCAATATGCAGATGGATCTCCCGGGATACCGTCCCGTAGTCCCAAAGTAAAAGTGCAGGGGGATCTCCCGGGAATCGAACCCATAGTCCCAAAGTTAACAAACAAGGGGGGAGCTACCGGAATCCCACATCCATAGTCCCAATGTAAATGCGCAATCACAGCCATAAACAAACCAAGGAATAAGGTACGAAGGACAAACACAGATAGAACTAGCCTAGCATGCTTGGCGTAGTGCAGTCAAATAATTTAAGCAAGTAGGCAGTCAAATCAGCTAAACATGTTTTTCCTAATCTAGCATAAGTCATAGCTCCAAATAGAACAAGGCAAATAAGGAAAAGAACTAAGTTTCCATAGTTTAAGTAAAAATCGGGATTTTATCAATTGGCTCAAGTACATGCTCATCACCTCACGTACAAGACACTCAAATATCAAGTAAAATCCTAAGGGAAAAGGTCCCACACAAGGTTAGCCAAGCCACTTACCTCGAACCGGCTCAATATCAATAGGAACCATGCCTTTTCCATGAGTATACGACTCCAAATGGCCCAAATCTATTCAATTCAATCACACATCGTAAATAATATTGCAAATAACTGATTCCACTATTAAATTTAAAGCTAGGGCACGAAAATAGGTAAAATGACCAAAATACCCTCCAGCTAACATCTCGAAATCGAATAATTTTCACGTTTTCAGAACCCTCGTACTCTCATGATTCTAACCATATAAAAATTTCCCAAATCGGAGGTCAAATGCCCACTCAAAACTCAATAGTTTAGCCAATGAAGTTTTACCCCAAATTACCAAGTTTTTTTACCCTAAATTCGAATTCCAATGATGTATTTAACTATAAAATGATGTAATATAATGAAAAGGGATCAAAGAAATGTTACCCAATAATTTTCTCTTCAAAACCCACTCAAAATTGCCTTTTCCTGAGCTCTCAATCGATTTTTGAAACTTATGAAATTAAACCCTCGAAATTGCTATTTCTGAACAGTCATTTCCGCTTCTGCGGTCCTGCTTATGCGGAAAACCAACTGCTTCTGCGGTTTTCATTAAAAGGGACAGGGTCGCATCTGCGATAGCTGGGCCGTTTCTGCGGCTCCGCTTCTGCGATGCCTAAGCTGCTTCTGCGGCTCTGCTTTTGCGGAAATGGCACCGCTTCTGCGCCTTCTGAGGAAAGGGGAAACAAGCCGCTTCTGCGACCAAATAGCCACTTCTGCGGCACCGCATCTGCGATTCCCAAGAAGCAGATGCGGAAATACCAAAAGAGAGACATTCAGTTGCTGCAATAACTTCAAAATTCCTCCATTAACCATCCGAAATCATCCCGAGGCCCCCAGAACCTCAACCAAAAGCACCAATACCACCTAATACCTTATTCAAACTTGTACCAACCTTGAAAACTCCTAAAACAACACTGGAAACCTGAATTAGTCAAAGATTCAAGCCTAAGAATTTCAAGTTCCTACAAAACACACTTTCGATCAAAAACCTAACCAAAACACGTCCGATTGACCTGAAATTTTGCACACACATCCCAAATGGAATGATAAAGCTACTGCAACTTCCGGAATTCCATTCCGACCCTCGGATCAAAAAATCACTATTTGACCGGAAACTTCAAAAATTCAAACTTCGGCATTTCAAGCCTAAATGAGCTACGAACCTCCAAAATACATTCCAAACACGCTCCTAACCCCGAAATCACCTAATGGAGCTAACAGAACCATCAGATTTCCATTCCGAGGTCGTCTTCATACTGTTCCGATTACGGACCATTTTTCTCAACTCTTAAGCTCTCATTTAGAGACTAAGTGTCCCAAAACACTCCGAATCCTAACACCGAACGTCCCGGCAAACCAAAATAGCTGAAATGAACTTAGGGGAAGCAGTTAATGGGAAATCGGGGCATAAATTCCAAAAACGACTGGCCGGGTCATTACATCCTCCTACACTTAAACATCTGTTCGTCCTCAAACGAGCATAGAGAATATACCTGAAGTAGTAAAAAGGTGAGGGTACTGGCTGCGCATATCCTGCTCGGTATCCCTTGTCGCCTCCTCGGCCGGCTAACCCCGTCACTAGACCTTCACTGAAGCAATGTTCTTTGACCTCAACTTTCTGATCTCCCTGTCCAAAATAGCCACTAGCTCCTCAATATAGGATAGATCCTTGTCCAACTGGACTGAACTGAAATCCAACACGTGCAACGGATCCCCGTGATACCTCCGGAGCATCGAAGTATGAAATATCGGGTGAAATCCAGCCAAGCTGGGAGGTGGGAGGTAAGGCAAGCTCATAAGCAACCTCCCCAACTCGTCTCAAGATCTCAAAAAGGGCCAATAAACCTCGGACTCAACTTTCCTTTCTTTCCAAACCTCATGACGCCTTTCATAGGTAAGACCCGAAGCAGAACCCGTTCACCAACCATATATGAAACATCACGAACCTTCTTGTCCGCGTAACTCTTCTGTCTGGACTGGGCTGCACGGAGTCTATCCTGAATCACCTTAACCTTCTCAATTGCATCCTGGACCATCTCTGTGCCCAATAGCCCGGCCTCACCCGGCTCTAACCAACCCAGCGGAAATCTACACCTCATACCATATAAAGCCTCATACGGCGCCATCTGAATGTTGGACTGATAACTGTTATTATAAGCAAACTCCGCCAATGGCAGGAAATGATCCCATGACCCTCCAAACTCAATCACGCACGCACGGAGCATATCTTTCAGAATTTGAATAGTGCGCTCGGACTGTCCGTCTATCTGGGGGTGAAATGTCGTGCTCAACTCCACCCGAGTGCCTAACTCCTGCTGCACAGCTCTCCAGAACCGCGATGTAAATTGAGTACCTCTGTCTGAGATGATAGAAACTGGAATACCATGCAAACGGACGATCTCCCTGATATAAATCTCCGCCAACCGCTCTGATGAATAAGTGGTACACACGGGAATGAAATGAGCAGACTTTGTCAGCCGATCCACAATGACCCAAATGGAATCAAACTTCTTCAAGGTCCGAGGAAGTCCCAATACAAAGTCCATGGTGATACGCTCCCACTTCCACTCCGGAATCTCTATCTGCTGAAGTAACCCACCCGGACGCTGGTGCTCATACTTCACCTGCTGGCAGTTGAGGCATCTAGACACGTAATCAACTATATCCTTGTTCATCCACCTCCACCAATAGTGCTATTTCAAGTCCTGATACATCTTCGCGGCACCCGGATTGATGGAATACCGAGAACTATGGGCCTCTGCTAGAATCAACTCTTGAAGACCATCAACATTGGGCACACAAATCCGGCCCTGCATCCTCAATACTTCATCATCTCCGATGGTCACATCTCTGGCGTCCCCACGCTGGACCCTGTCCTAAAGGACAAGCAAATGAGGGTCATCATACTGCCGCTCCCTGATATGATCAAATAGGGAAGACCGAGAAACCACACAGGCTAGAACCCAACTGGGATCCGAAAGGTCCAATCTCATGAACTGGCTGGCTAAGGCCTGAACATCCATCGCCATAGGTCTCTCTGAGGCTGGTAAATATGCCAAACTCCCCAAACTCTCTGCCCGGTGACTCAATGCATCGGCTACCACATTGGCCTTGCCCTGGTGATAAAGAATAGTAATATCATAATCCTTTAACAACTCTAACCATCTCCTCTGACGCATATTCAGGTCCTTATGCTTAAGCAAGTGCTGCAAACTCAGATGGTCAGTATAGATCTCACAAGGCACCCCGTACAAATAATGACGCCAAATCTTCAAGGCATGAACAATAGCAGCTAACTCAAGGTCATGGACAGGGTAATTCTTTTCATGTATCTTCAACTATCTAGACACGTAGGCAATCATCCTACAGTCCTGCATCAACACCGCTCCAAGTCCGACCCATGAGGCATCACAATAAACTGTATAAGACCCCGAACCGGTAGGCAGCATCAAGATTGGGGCTGAAGTAAAAGATGTCTTGAGCTTTTGGAAGCTCGCCTCACACTCCTCTGTCCACTGAAATGGGGCACCCTTTTGGGTCAATCTAGTCATAAGGGCCGCAATCGATGAAAACCCCTCCACAAAGCGATAGTAATAACTCGCCAAGCAAAGGAAACTGCGAATCTCTGTAGCTGAGGAGGGCCTGGGCCAACTCTGCACGGCCTCCACCTTCCTCGGATCCACCCGAATGCCCTCACTCGATACCACGTGGCCTAGGAATGCCACGGAACTCAACCAGAACTCACATTTTGATAACTTTGCATATAATTTCTTCTCTCTCAAGGTCTGAAGCATTATCCTCAGGTGCTGCTCATGATCTTCCCGACTCCGGGAAAATAACAGAATATCATCAATAAAAACTATAACGAAGGAGTCAAGATATGGTCTGAATACACTGTGCATCAAATGCATAAAAGCTGCTGGGGCATTAGTCAGCCCAAATGACATAACAAGGAACTCGTAATGACCATACTGAGTCCTAAAGGCAGTCTTCAGGATATCTGGCTCCCGAATCTTCAACTGATGGTAACCTAAGTGCAAATCAATCTTGGAAAACACATGTGAGCCCTGAAGCTGGTCAAACAGATCATCAATACGAGGCAAAGGATAACGGTTCTTCACTGTAACTTTGTTCAACTGACGATAATAAATGCACATATGCATAGAAACATCCTTCTTCTTTACAAACAAGATAGGAGCACCCCACGGTGAGACACTGGGTCGAATAAAACCCTTACCAAGCAATTCCTGCAATTGATCCTTCAACTCCTTCAACTCAGGAGGAGTCATGCGATATGGAGGAATGGAAATGGGATGAGTGCCCGGCAACAGATCAATGGCAAAATCGATATCTCTATCAGGCGGCATGCCCGGAAGATAAGCTGGAAACATATCGGGGAAATCCCGTACCACTGGAAGTGAATCAACAGAAGGGGTATCAACACTAACATCTCTCACATAAGCTAAATACGCGGCACAACCCTTCTCAACCATACACTGAGCTTTAAGGAAAAAGATAAGTCTACTAGGAGTGTGATCTAAAGTACCACTCCACTCAATACGTGGAACACCTGGCATAGCCAGCGTCATGGTCTTGGCGTGATAATCAAGAATAGCATGATGGGGCGACAACCAGTCCATGCCCAGAATAATATCAAAATCGACCATACCAAGTAATAATAGATCCACTCTGGTCTCAAAACCACGAATAGTAACCAAACATGACCGATAAACATGGTCCACAACAAGAGAATCTCCCACAAGAGTAGAAACATAAACGGGGGCACTCAAAGAATCCCGAGGCACACCGAAATGCGAAGCAAAATAAGAAGACACATAAGAATAGGTAGAGCCTAGATTGAATAGAACCGATGCCTCTCTGTGACAAACCAGTATAATACTTGTGATGATGGAATCAGAGGCAACAACCTCAGTGCGAGCAGGAATACAATAATATCTTTCCCGACTCCTCTCGCGAGGGCGACCTCTATCTCCCCGGCCTCTGCCCCTGGCTGGTTGGGCAGGTAGGGCAACAGCTGGAGCTGTGATCATATCCTGAGAACTCTGAGGAACCCGCTGTGGCTGAGTAGTCTATGAAGATGCACCCCTAACTGTCTGGGACAGTCCCTAACCATATGACGTGTATCGCCATACTCGAAGCAAGCTCTAGGAGGACACGGTGGCTTTGACTGGCTGGGGCTAGGCCTGCTGGACTGGCTGGGGCCAGGCTCTGGAAGTACCCCGCACAGGAGGCGCGCTAGAAATTGGAGGCGCATAATAAGGATCCTGAGGTGCAGGCGGAGCTGGAGTACTACTGGCTGCTGGTAACACTGAATGTACAGGGCGGCCAGAATAACCCCTACCATAACGACCTGCTGATGGGGTACGGGCACCAGAGTAGTGGCCCGACTCTCGAGACCTCTTGGCCTCCCTCTCCCCTTGCTCTCTGGCGAGCATACCCTCAATCCTCCTAGCAATGCTCACTACCTGCTAGAAAGGAATATCTATCTCCAGCTCTCGAGCCATGCTGGACCGGATGGGCAGAATTAGACCCTTGATAAACCTACGAACTCTCTCCCGAACTATCGCAACCAAGGCCGGTGCATGCCTGGCCAACCTGGTATAACGAATGGCATATTCTGAAACTATCATAGCACCCTGGCGCAAGTGCTCAAACTCCGCGCTCCATGAATCCCTTAGGCTCTGGGGAACAAACTCTCTCATAAACATGTCTGAGAACTGGGTCCAAGTCAGTGAAGCAGCCTCGACTGGACTATCTAACTCATAAGTGCGCCACCAATCATAGGCGGCTCCCCGAAGCTGAAAGGCAGTGAAAGAAACCCCGCTAGACTCTACTATGCCCATAGTGCGAAGGATACGATGACACTCCTCCAAAAATCCCAAGGCATTATCTGATGCTAAGCCACTAAACACTAGGGGATCATATTTCTTGAACCTCTCTAGTCTACGATGCTCGTCCTCTGAAGCAGCTGACCCATCCCCGGGTTGTACTGGTGCTGCAAGCGGTACAGGAATAATCTCCGGAGCCTGCTCAACCTACACTCGCTGCTCGAGAGTGCGGACGGCGGGAGTCTGTGCTCCTCCCCCGGCCTGGGATGTGGCTGCAGTAAGGGGAAGTAACCCGGCCTGAGCCAAGGTGGTGTACATGCTCATGAATTGAGCAAGAGTCTCCTGGAGCATTGGAGTAGTAGTAGCAGTGGTAGGTGTGCCAGGTGCCTGGGCTCCGGTCAAATCTGCTGGTGGTACCTCGGCGGCAGCTCGCGCAGGTGCTGTAGATGCACCACGTACGCGTCCTCGACCTCTACCCCGGGCCCGGCCTTTGACGGCGGCAACTGGGGGCGCGGGTGCCTGGTCCTCTCGTGTAGCACGTGTCCTCACCATCTGTGAGAGAATAGAAGATAGAAGTTTAGAATTGATGTCAAAATATCGCACGACAAGGAATTCAAAAGAAATGAAGATTTTTCCTAAACAGTTACATAGCCTCTCGTAGATAAATACAGAC
Source organism: Nicotiana glauca (assembly GCA_026770625.1). Classification (NCBI taxonomy): domain Eukaryota; kingdom Viridiplantae; phylum Streptophyta; class Magnoliopsida; order Solanales; family Solanaceae; genus Nicotiana; species Nicotiana glauca. The sequence goes on along the minus strand of MU782518.1, from coordinate 56,805 downwards.
GTCTCCGCACCGATCAGCGAGACTCTAATAAACCGGCTTGTGTTTTGTGACTCCTATGAACCTAGAGCTCAGATACCAACTTGTCACGACCCTAGTTCACCAACCGTGAATATGTCATGACGGCACCTGGTCCCCATGACCAGGTAAGCCTATTATTGTGGAAACATAGAGAAAATCAAATTAAATATCTAAAGGAAACAGTACTGAATGTCGTTCGGCATGTACAACTCAATAACACAAATCTAAAACAATTCCCAAAACCCAAAAACTCACAGGCAACTTAGGCTACATAAGTATATAGTATGACTCCAAAACTCCAGAACATCTAACAACCGAAAGAGAGAAAACTAAGTACTAAAGATAGAGTAAGAGGGAGACTCGTCGATCTGCAGACGCAGCAGATCTACCTCGAAGTCTCCGAAATCCTCCTGCCTCACTGATAGTGTGCCTGAGTAGAGGTACCTGGATGATCTGCACATGAAAAACATGCGCAGGAAGGGCATGAGTACACCACAGCAGTACTCAGTAAGTGCCAAGCCTAACCTCGGTTGGGTAGTGACGAGGAAGGTCAGGGCCCTACTGAGGCAAAAATATAACAATAGCAATAATTAACAGTGTGGAAATCTGACAAAAATAATAAATACAACAGTGTAATAAGGCAAGTCAACGAGGCAATAATAACTACAAAGATAGAGTAAAACACAGAGTAAACACAGCTCAATGTCAAAGATACCAATGAGGGTCTCCTAGGTACCGTCATGTAGCCCTTTCCTCAACTATCCAGTGGATCTCCCGGGATACCGTCCTGTAGTCCAACTCACGTACCAATACCAAAGGATCTCCCGGGATACCGTCCTGTAGTCCAATCATCAATATGCAGGGGGATCTCCCGGGATACCGTCCCATAGTCCCATTCTAAAAGTGCAAGGGGATCTCCCGGGAATCGAACCCGTATTCCCAAAGTAAACAAACAAGGGGGGAGCTACCGGAATCCCACATACGTAGTCCCAATGTAAATGCGCAATCACAGCCAGAAACAAACCAAGGAATAAGGTATGAAGGACAAATACAGATAGAACTAGCCTAGCATGTTTCACATAGTGCTGTCAAATAATTTAAGCAAGTAGGCAGTCAAATCAGCTAAACATGCTTTTCCTAATCTAGCATAAGTCATAACTCCAAATAGAACAAGGCAAATAAGGATAAGAACTAAGTTTCCATAGCTTAAGTAAAAACCGGAATTTCATCAATCGGCTCAAGCACGTGCTCGTCACCTCACGCACAAGGCACTCAAATATCAAGTAAAATCCTAAGGGGGAAGGTCCCCCACACAAGGTTAGACAAGCCACTTACCTCGAACCGGCTCAATATCAATAGGAACCACGCCTTTGCCACGAGTATCTAACTCCAAATGGCCCAAATCTATTCAATTCAATTACACATCGTAAATAATACTGCAAACAACTGATTCCACTATTAAATTTAAAGCTAGGGCGCGAAAATAGGTAAAATGACCAAAATGCCCCTCTAGCCAACGTCTCGGAATCGAATAATTTTCATATTTTCAGAACCCTCATACTCTCATGAGTCTAACCATATAAAAATCTCCCAAATTGAAGGGCAAATGCCCACTCAAAACTCAATAGTTTAGCCAATGAAGTTTTACCCCAAATTACCAAGTTTTTTACCCTAAATTCGAATTCCAATGATGTATTTAACTATAAAATGATGTAATATGATGAAAAAGGATCAAAGAAATGTAACACAATGATTATCTCTTCAAAACCCACTCAAAATTTCCTTCTCCCGAGTTCTCAATCGATTTTTCAAACTTATGAAATTAAACCCTCGAAATTGCTATTTCTGAACAGTCATTTCCGCTTCTGCAGATGCGGTCCCGCTTATGCGGAAAACCAACTGCTTCTGCGGTTTTCATTAAAAGGGACAGGGTCGCATCTGCGATAGCTAGGCCGCTTCTGCGGCTCTGCTTCTGCGATGCCTAAGCCGCTTCTGCGGCTCCGCTTTTGCGGAAATGGCACTGCTTCTACGGCTTCTAAGGAAAAGGGAAATAAGCCGCTTCTGCGACCAAATAGCCTCTTCTTCGGTGCCGCATCTACGGTGCCGCATCTGCGGTTACCAAGCCGCATATGCGAAAAAACCAGAAGAGAGACATTCAGCTGCTGCAATAACTTTAAAATTCCTCCGTTAACCACCCGAAATCATCCCGAGGCCCCCGGGACCTCAACCAAAAGCACCAATACCACCTAATACCTTATTCAAACTTGTACCAACCTTTAAAACTCCTAAAACAACACCGAAAACCCGAATTAATCAAAGATTCAAGCCTAAGAATTTCAAGTTCCAACAAAACACACTTTCGATCAAAAACCTAACCAAAACACGTCCGATTGACCTGAAATTTTGCACACACATCCCAAATGACATGACGGAGCTACTACAGCTTCCAGAATTCTATTCTGACCCTCAGATCAAAAACTCACTATTTGACCGGAAACTTCGAAAATTCAAACTTCGGCATTTCAAGCCTAAATGAGCTACGAACCTCCAAAATACATTTTGAACATGCTCCCAACCCTGAAATCACCTAACGGAGCTAACAGAACCATCAGATTTCCATTCAGAGGTCGTATTCACATTGTTCTGATTACGGACCATTTTTTTCAACTCTTAAGCTCTCATTTAGGGACTAAGTGTCTCAAAACACTCTGAATCCTAACACCGAACGTCCCGGCAAATCAAAATAGAAGAAATGAAATTAGGGGAAGCAGTTAATGGGGAATCGGGGTGTAAATTCCAAAAACGACCGGTCAGGTCGTTATAGAAGGAATAGGAAGAAGGAACAAGTTCAACCCAAGAAATGCAACAACAAAGGATCAACCAATGCTATGGTTGATGTTTGAGGAGAAAGCTTAGATGATGATGATGATGATGAAAGAGCACTTATGGCTATTGGAGAATCTGATGAAGAAACTAAGGTAAGTGTCCTTCATCTCAAAGACATGATTAAATTTTTGTTTGAAGAAAGATTATTTGAGTTATTACTAGAGCTAGTTGATGAATATGAGGATGTGAATACTAAAAAAGAACAGTTGTAAAGAGAATGTGTGATTTTCAAAGCTAAGTGCAAAAAGCTGGAACTTAGGGCTTATGAAACTGAAAGTGAAAAAATTGTGTTGAATAACCAGGTTCATGCACTTGATACAACTGTCCTAGAACTTAGATATGAAAATCTAAAATTGAAATTAGGAACATGCAAAAAGACAGTTGATCACTCACAACTTACTTCAGAAGAAAATATAGGAAAAATAAAATATGAGTTGTATAAGAGGGATGAACTAGTAAGAGTCTTAAAGGATGATCTGAACAAGGTCAAGCATGAGCTAAACAGAACTTATAAATGGAACAGTTCCTCTGATGTACTTTCATGGCTACAAGAACATCATAGTACCAACAAAAGAGGACTTAGCTTTGGGAACCCGGAACCTAAGTGGGATCCCAAAATCAAGTACCTCACACTCCTTGAGAACAAGATTTTCACACATTGTGGTCACATTGGTCTCTATATAAGTGAATGCGCTGCAAAAGAGAAGGCAAGTCAAAAGAACAAAAATTTTGTTCTAGGAAAAAATAGGCTGCCAAGCTGGACTAAAAAGAATTTGATTTATCCTTTTGCCTATAGAAAGGGATCCAAACTATTTTGGGTTCCTAAGACAAACCCCCAATTTTGTTTTTTCAAGTCCAAGTGAAGGGAAGCGGCCAAATATTGTACATGGATGGCAATTGTTCTAAGCATATGACAGGAAGAAAGAACCAATTCCTTTCTTTTGAGGACCTTAAGGGAGGTAATATCTCTTTTGGAAATGGAAAGAAAGGTGAGATAATTGGGGTTGTAAAGGTAGGTAAGACTAATTCTCACTCTATTTAGAATGTCTACTTGATAGATGGACTAAAGTATAACCTAATAAGTGTATCATAGTTGTGTGATAGAGGTAACATGGTTGCCTTCACCTCTACAAAATGCTTTGTGATTAATCACTAACAAGATAGTTTTGCAGAAAAAAAAGAGTGAATAACATATATGTGGTGGATCTGTCCACACTGTCAGATAATGAACTCACTTTCTTAAGTGTGTTGGATAATGATCCCCTCCTTTGGCACAAGAGACTTGGACATTCCAGTCTAAGACAACTTAACAAACTAGTCTCTAAGGACTTGTTGATAGTCCTGCCTAGCATTAAGTTCAAGAAAGATAAAGTTTGTGAGGCTTGTGCAAGGGGAAAGCAGGTAAGATCCTCTTTCAAAAGCAAGAAAATGGTAAGTACTACCAGGACGATGGAATTGGTCCATATGGATCTTTGTGGACCAATGAGAATATTGAGCAGGGGCAGAAAGAGATATGTTATAGTGCTTGTTGATGATTACTCTAGGTTTACTTGGACACTGTTCTTAACATCTAAAGATGAATAATTTGACATGTTCACTTTATTCGATAGAAAAACTCAGAAACAACTAGGTAATCAACTTATATCAATTAGGTCTGATCATGACACTGAATTTGAGAATGCCAAATTTGCTGAATATTGTGATGAGCATGGAATAAATCATAACTTTTCTTCTCCTAGGACTCCACAACAAAATGGAGTAGTTGAAATAAATAATAGGATATTGGAAGAAATGGCTAGGACTATGCTTCTTGGTAGTAAACTGCCCCATAGCTTCTGGGCAGAAGCTGTGAACATTGCATGCTACATAATAAATAGGTGCATGACTAGACCTCTTATTGAGAAGACTCCCTATGAGTTACTTAAAAGGAGAAAACCAAATATATCCCTTCTCAGGACATTTGGATGCAATTTCTTTGTGCACAATAATGAAAAAGATTTGCTAGGTAAGTTTGATCCCACAAGTGATGAGGGAATAGTCTTGGAATATTCTTCACATAGTAAAACTTAAAAGATTTATAAAGAACTATGTGTGTAGAAGAAAATGTATATATGGTTTTTGATGAAACTAACATTCTGTCTAAAAGGAATGAATAAGATGATGAAGCAATTGGGGAGGTAAGAAACTCAAATGAAACCACAACCCAGACTGAAGCTATACTAGAGAAAGGAATAGGTCCTTCCACCCAGGGCAACATCACAGGGAAACTGAACAAAGAGGAACTGATCCTCAAACCTCGAGGGAACCTGTCCATGAACCTGTTCCTCATCAACAAAACATTGAAGGAACATCTAAGGGAAATCAACTGGTTGTGAAACTTTACAAGTATCAAAATTCTCATCCTGTTGGGAACATAATCACTGATCCAACCTCTGGAATCAAAACCAGATCTTCTTGAAAAACCTTTGTGCTTTTGATACTTTGTATCTCTCATTGAACCTAAAAATATTACTGAGGCTTTGAAGGATATAGACTGGGTGAATGCAATGCAAGATGAACTCAAACAATTTGAGAGAAGTCAAGTTTGGCACTTGGTACCAAGACCCAAGGATAGATTAGTAATTGGCACAAAATAGGTCTTCAGAAACAAACTTGATGAAGATGGACCAGTTACAAGGAACAAGGCAAGATTGATGGTTCAAGGATATAGTCAAGAATAGGGCATAGACTATGATGATACTTGTGCTCCGGTTGCAATATTGGAAGCAATTAGACTCCTTATAGCCTTTGTTGCTTACGTGGAATTCACTCTCCTTCAGATGGATGTCAAGAGTGCCTTCCTCAATGGCTACCTAAAAGAACAAGTGTTTGTCATGCAACCTCCTGGCATTGAAAGCAAGGAATGTCCTGATCATGTAAAAAAATTTGAAAAGGCACTTTATGGGCTCAAGCAAGCTCCAAGAGCATGGTATGAAAGATTGCCAAAATTATTGCTTGAGCATGGCTACAAGAGAGGTAAGATTGACAATACTTTGTTCTTGAAAGAAAAATGTAAAGATCTCTTGGTAGTTTAGATATTTGTTGATGATAAAATCTTTGGAACAACTACATATAGATTAAGTAAAGAATTTGCTCAATTAATGGGAAGTGAATTTGAAATGAGTATGATAGGTGAGCTTAATTTCTGCTTAGGCTTACAAATTAAACAAAATTCAAATGGAACTATGATCCATCAGTAGAAGTATGTGAAAGAGTTGCTTAAAAGGTTTAAAATGTAAGATTTCAAAGAAATTGACAGTCCTATAGCAACAACCACGAAATTATATATAGATGAATCTGGTTCATCTGTTGATGAGAAGATGTATAGGGGAACGATTGGCTCTTTATTTTATCTCACTGCTAGTAGACCTGACATTATTTTAATTGTAGGCCTTTGTGATAGATTTCAGAAAAATCCAAAAGAGTCTCACTTGACTGTTGTCAAGAGGATCCTGAGATACCTAAAAGGCACCACTGACCTCTGTCTATGGTATCCAAAAGTTAGTAATTTCAACTTAGTGGGATATGTTGATGCTTATTATATAGGTTTTCTTGTGGATGGAAAGAACACCTCGCGTATGACACACTTTCTTGGCTCATGTCTTGTGTCTTGGGCCACCAAAAAGAAAAATTATGTGGCCCTATCTATTGCTGAAGCTGAGTGTGTGGCTGATGCCACATGTTGTGCTCACTTGTTGTGGATAAAACAACAATTAATGGACTTTGAAATTGATGTAGGTTGTATCTACATCTTTTGTGACAACACCAGTGCAATTAGTATGAGCAAGAACCCGGTTCATCACAAAAGAACTAAGCACATAGATATTAGGTATCACTTTTTGAGGGAAAACTATAAAAAGGTTTGATCATTATGGAATTTTGTGCTACTGACAAGCAAATAGCTGACATCTTCAAAAAAGCTCTAAGTAGAGATCACTTTGAAAGGAACATGTTAGAATTAGGGATGACTAATATCACCTAAACAGAACCAGTTCTAACTCAATAATTGGTTAGATAGTTTGTGAATTTTTTATATAATTAGATTAGATTTTGCTTAGTCTCATACTTTCACTAGTATACTCTTGTTCCATTTGCTAAAATGTCTCATTAATCTCTATGATATTATCTTTATTTTCTTGAAAAATTCAGACTTACACAAGAGAATTCTCTTTAAAGAACCTAGTTCATCAACATTACATAGTACGTATTCCTCACTCCGCATACTTTGGAATAATTGTATTTGGATCATAATAAAAAAAAAAAGAGCCCCATTTAATTCCAAACTCCCTCAAGTTTATCCATTATAAATGAACCAGTTTCACCTAAAGAGAGTCCCACGTGTCATAATTGCCTAGATTCTAGGGAAGACTCCAACATCTTTTCAAACTGATTTTTCCATTTTTATTAGACTTCTGAGCTTCTAAAATGTTGCCGTTACCCACTTAAAAACTCCCTTCTTAAATTGATTTGGCCTTACCCATTTCCTCATTTCTAATTTTCCAACAGCCATAATTCTCTCTATCTTTTCTGATTTTTTCTACACACAGATCCCATCTACAAACATCAATGGAAAACCTATCTCAAAACCCCTCTTCACCACCCAAGGAATATACACCTACACCTTCGATCTCACCCTTAACCACATCTAGCTCTAAGAAAGGAAGGATCGAGAGGCTGGCTTGCAAGACAGTCGCGGGAAATGAACGAATCAAGAAAATAAATGAACAATTAAAAGCAAGCCAGGTAGAAGAATCCTTTAAGTCGGCAACTGAGGGAGAAGAAATTGTTTCATATAAAATAGAGCAGGTAACATCTAGTTCCAATATTGTGTCCGAGATAATTTCTGGACTTGCTAAAACTTTGGAGAATAAATTTTTGTTGGTTGGTACTATTGTGGGGTAGAGATCACTAAGTTTAAAAGAATTGGTGGTAAAAATAAAAAGACAAAATTAAAAGAGAGTAAGGGTGATCAAGGTGATGTGAGGGGAAAGGGAAAAGAAGGAGTTGTTGACTCTTGACCTACTCCTGTTGGGTTGACCGAGGAGACAGTGGCTATGGTGTTGTGGAGTGAGAAAGTTGTTGAGGAGGAAGAAAGCTGGGGAGAAGAAGGGGGAGTGGGTTTGGTGATGCAAGTGCAACTGAGGGGCTAGTTAGGTTGAGTAAGAGGTTCCAAGAACCTATTCCATCTGTGCAGGAATCCCTCGACGACTTACTAAAACGAGTGTCTGACAGCTACAATCCGAAAAAGAAGAAAAGTTCAGGAGTTAAAATCCATGGAACTGCTAGGGCAAATAAGAAAAGAAAAGCTACCTCTTCCATCCCTATAGAGACTTCTCCTACAAGAGGAAGAGCTATAAGAAGTCAGAAGAAGCAGAGTGAGGATGAACTTTAAAGAGCCTTAAAAGAGAGCAAACAAGAAGTTGCTACAAAGGGAAAGAAGAAAGTGAGTGAGCTTGTTGAGGCAATTGAAATTGAGGAAATGGACCTAGTTCTTCATGATAAAGACAAGGCAGAGGAGGTAGAGGTTATGAATCCAAAGGCAAACAAAAGAAAGACTTCTAAAAAGAAGTCTCTTTAAAAGACTGATGATGTAGAGCCTTCTAACTTGGCAAAAAGAACTAGGTCTTCCAGGAAATCTAGGAAAGTGCAAGTAGTGGAGAAAGAAGATAGTGAAGAAGAAGAGAAAACTAATGAAGAACATGACAAGATGGTGAAGTTTAGCAAGAGATCAATCTTGAAAGACAGATTCCTCATGGACTTGGAGGAGGAAGGAACGGTGATGTTGCTAGAGAAGCTAGAACTTCAGGTTTGGAAGGACATGGTCCTTCGGATGGAAGGAAAACTTGCCAGAATTGAGATTGTAGAGTTCATGGCAAATTGTGAAATCAAGAATGGCAGGGTCACTAGTGTGGTGAAAGGGTGAGCTTTGACAAAAAGGAATTGTGAGAGATTCTAAGGGTACGTGCTGAAGGGTACATGATTACAAAGAGCTGAAATGGCCAAGCCTAAAAAATCTACCTACCTTCCTTGCCATTACAAGGAAATTTGCTGATAATGAGTTAGAGCTATAGCTCAAGACTGTGTACAAAAGTGAGATGAAGCGTGCCCACAAGTTGCTTTTTGAATTCGTCAACAAGGTTGTGTTGCCCGGGCAGGAAAGAAGGAATATTGCCACCTTTATAGATGGCTAATATCCTTAGATTGATAAGTAATACTTGACTCCATGATTGCATTTGAAGTTGCCCAAATGGCCATGAGTAGATCTAATAAAATCTGGTTATATAACATAATTATGCAACTTTTCGATGATGCCAAAAAGGGGAAGATATAATGTTTTTACTTTGGGCTATAATGTTTATAACCTAATGAACCTGATCCTTGATGGTTTGTATGTTTAAGTAGAATGTGTTCTAACATTGTGTTGATGTTGAGCTGAGCTGAAATGAGTTTCATGCTTACGAAAAGCACTAAGTTTTTCATCATCAAAAAAGGAGAATTTGTTGGCCTGAGTAAGTTTGTTTTGATGATTGACAAAGAAACACACGCATGAATCATATCCATATACAGTGTATACAGACACGGGCATATTCGAGCACAAGGCATGCACGTGAAGGAGATAAGCATAAATAGTTATATTGGATATCTCCTGAAAGAAAATGTTGTATATTTGATAAGGAGCAGGACTCCTTACTCGAAGAGAACTCTATCCTAGATAATGGAGGCGTTAGAAGTTGAAGATAACTAGAACTCTTCCACCAAGGAAGAGCATAGTTAGAACTCTAATTATTTCCTATTCTACTAACTCTATATATTTCAGGATGTTCTCATTTTACAGAGACACACAAATACAGAAGTTGAAGCACAAATTGAGAGCAAAATAGCAAAGTATTTTGTAAGCAATTCTTGTGTGATTTAAGTGTGCGAACCTGAAACTACATGAACCAGATAGAAGAACTCGTTCCAAGTGTCTGTCTTTTATTCTAGTTTCATTGTAGTATGGCTTTTGCGTTGTACCTTTCAGCTTTCTATAGAATCATTTGTAGTAGATACTCTATGTGTATTGTTCAAATTAGAGTTAACTTGAAACTGTCGCAACAATCTGAGGCCGGTTGCCACAAAGGGTTAGAGGTAATCCTTAGGTTTACAAGAGTTATGTAACGATGTTTTGGCTCAGTGATTTAGTGAAGTGTTGAAAAAAATCCTAGTGGGTAGTAGGTCATAGTTTTTTCACCTTTTAAGCCGGATGTTTTTCACGTAAAAATACTTGTGTTCTTTACTTTCTGCATTTATTATTCCGCATCTATAATATAAATAACACATAGAAGAACCATGTCCTTCTATAATCTGTGCATGCGAAAAATTGAACACCACAAAAATCACCCTCATCTTGTGTGATATTGTAGTATAAAATATCATCATTAATTTCAGGGATAAAATAAAAATTCAAGGACTTATTACTGTTCGAGGACATATGAATGAACATATTTAGATATTTTACAACTTTTTCCTGCCTTTTGAAATTCTTGAATTTTTTACAAATTTATAAATCTCTCATACTTTTTATAACAATCCTATGTAATTTTATTAATTTATTTTAAAAAGTTAATTATCCACAGGACTTATCCCTATGTCTCGTGGCTTATGCCTCACTCTGTACTAGGTAAAATGCCTCACCTTTCACAATACTGGTATTTGTAAACCAAATTAACTGTGGATAGTGGAATAGACAAATTAGACAAAAAATTTATTTAACTATTTCACGAAATAATAAACATACTGTTTACCAAATCTCTGAAAATTTGAAGGTCCATGCATATTAAAGTTAAATTCTAGAAGCAGTTCTGTAAGAAAAAAATATAGGCTTACCAAATTTAAGGATATAATGTATAGATGTTAAAAAGTTATTAACCATTGCTTGAGGAGTGGCATTTCACAATGTGCATATAGTAAATTACACTAAAGACTAATTTTTACAAAAACAAAATTAGAGGGACTTAAAAGATGCGTCTCTTGACAAACTTTTGTTCCTCAATATTCCATTGGTGTCTCCATGTAATTTTTAAGTTAAAATTATTCCTGTGCTTGTATGCGAAACAAATGTACCAGTACAACAAATTGCACCTTTTGTTCTTATAAAATATTTAAGTATACAACCGATGACCTTTTGTTCGGCTGAACATAAGAAAAATGTTCTGAAGTCTCGCACAACACAAAAATGAAAGTGGAATAATTATTACCAAAATTCCTTCAACATGGGAATTAAGCTGTACAAAGTCGATTTCATATTAAATTAAAGTAATCACTGAGTAATTATGACTCTCAACGGAAATAAGTATGATGAGATGGATCAAACAATGACTACATGCTATATACAATTCTGAGTCAGAAGCACAACAAGATCTAGTCTAGAGAATAACTAGACCTTTGTCTCTTAGCTTCTCATGATTCAGCTTGGTGACTTTCTTTCTTTTGGCGCGACTTGTGGTGGATCCGGGGAAACAGTAGATCATTGAGTTGTCTTTCAGCACTATACTCTGACGAGGCCTGCAAAAACAACATTCTATTACCTTTTCTCCGACATTGGATAAAGGAGAAATGCTGGCGCTGAAGAATACAGTTTGCTTCAAGGTTTCTAACTTTTCTCTTGCTGAAGATATAAGAGCGAAAAAGGACTACCTATGGTAGTAGAACATATGATTCCCTAAAAGCTAAAACTATGAGAGTTTAGCTGTGGAAGAAATAGTTAAGTAAACAAAGGTGTGCTCTCTAGTAGTTTAAGGTTTTAAAATAAAGTGGTGGCATACTTCACATTCGTATCACAGCAATGCATAAGTCTTACATCCAAGCCTCACCACCACTTGTCAACAACAATTAGTACACTTCAGTCGCAAACAAGTTGAGATCGGCTATTGCCAATTCTCATTGACCATGTCTCTCACCGCCATCATCTGCCGAAAAGAAAATTGTACGTGTTTGGCCAATAATGAAGTATCAGGCATGCTCGTGAGGGTACTCCGTAAAGACATAATTGAGAAAGAAAAGTGTGCCTCTCTAACAGCCTAAACTTTTATATGAGATGGTCACACACTTTAAAGGTGGCGTCTAACTTCTGTACCCACTAGGCAGAGCCTGTTTGTAGGTTTGTGTCAAAAACTTTGATCCACCAAGAAGGAATTCATTTACAAAACAGTTGACATGCAACAAGACTAGAAATTAAGGATGGGGTCCTGAAAATCTTAAGAAGCAAAAGTACCAAAATGTCTTACCCGCTTCCTAAATGAAAACCGCAGTGTTTGGACTTGTGTCCCAGAGCAAACTCTCAAGTCAAAACCAAGGCTGTCCACACCAATCAGAGACACCTCCTGACATAAATCACAACAAGAAACTCGAGATGAATTCCCCAGTGAGCGTCATAATAAAAGGAGGAACTAGGTTCTATGTATAAGACACCTTTCCGTTATAATCTCAGCCAAGTGCTGAGCACTCGTATTTCCAAAATGTGAATACATAAGAGAACTGAAATTCGTCTGTTTCAATTCAAAATGCTGGCTACAATATTAGGCTTTGTTATCAAGAGAAAAGGATTATTGAGGACATTTTATCTTCCAGTAACATGTTCAGGTTTCTGTTTTTATTTTATCTTATCAAAAATTTCTTCAGTGCAGGAGAAAGAGAGGTTGAGTTGCATGGTTTGTTATATTATTTTACCTAGGACGAAACAGGTAAACCAATCCCTGGGTTAGTGGGTTGTATAGTAATGAATTCTGAGGACAGAAAAACAAGTAAATCTACTGATCTCAGGGCAATCCTATAATCCCTTATTGAAGGCTGAAGGGCCATACCTCCACCTGAATTCCCTTGTATCTCCAACAAAGAGATCTAAGAGCCTGTGTAGTCTTCTCTCTGGCAGCTTTAAGCCGAGATATTATTTTGGCAGCTGAATGTGCTATTGCATCAGGCCTAGCTCTCCTAAAATCATCTAACTCAACAAAGATCTGTGAGCACCAAAATAGACAACATAAACTTGGTAATCCCTGAATAAAGATAAATATGTTAACAGGGATACCACAAGCACAAATTGGTCAAAGAATGCAGATATAGAACTGATCAAATTTCTTTTAAAACAATTGATTCAGATAAATAATACAATAATATCCCATGGATCTTGTCTACAATGAGTTTCGAGATGACCAAAATAATTACTGTGGATACACAACTTGCACTATATAAACTGAGATACGAGCAGAGTGAAGAATGGAATGTTAACAACATTCAAGTTTGAACCTCATAAAACCTACACACATTACCTGATTCCCATTGCAAGAAATTAACTGAATTTTGATCATCTCTAGCTTGTAAAATGAAGTTCCATTTCCTAGGTTCTCATCCTTCTCCAATTCTGCCCAGCTTGGGCTATCTTGTGATGATCCACTCTCATGTTTGTGGCCATTTATTTGAATACCGCCCTTTTCTTTATGGTCTTCATCTTTTTCCATCTGGTTTAAGTCAGCGTCACTCAGCCTATGTTTGGATATCTGCTTTTGAATAGTTGTGTGCTCTTCAAGGAAGGACGGCCTTAGAACGCCTTGTATAGCAAGACCTGTAGGAGGCTGGTCCATAAAATCTATAGGATCATCTGTCACAACCTGAGCACAAAAGTAGACCACAAAAGAAATGGGTTAAATTACCAATTAAATAGCAGATTCAAAAGATATAATGCCAGCACAGCATGTGCGTGTGCCGAAAATTGAATGTAATAATGTGCTAATTTCACTTAATAGGAAGCCGAATTGATGTCTCTCTTAGATTTATTCAACTTTGACTTTTAATGCCATGAAATCAATGACGTGGAAAATCACCTCGGCAATCTTTTTGGCAAAATACATTGGATGAGAAGAGCGCATGGTTTCTAATTTAGCCCAGTCTCCCAATGACCCGTCAGAATCCCCATCCTGATCTTCATCATCAAGAATGGCAACCCAATCCTGTGAACAAGCATTTCAACTGATGTTTATAAATGGGAAGTGCAGTTACTCACATTCTAAAAAGTAAAACAGCTCAAATAAGTAAATACCTTGTCATAGTCACTTTCATCTTCATCACCATCGTCGTTGTCATCTTCATCGAGGTCATCTTCGTCATCAATATCACTGTCCTCATCGTCAAATTCATCTATGCCATAATCAACTTCAGATTGACCAAATGACTCTAGCTCACTTAGCATTTCAGCGGTATCTAGGCCAATAATTACTTGCTGCATCGTATTTGAAATTTAAGCAAGCATTCAGAACTCTTTTCTTATCAACTTTTTGTTAGTAACTACCTAGGAAGATAACAAAAAAGATGACTTGTGTGAGCTTCATCATAGTTATTAATATTATGCATGCACTATCTGCCTCTCACTATTCAAAAGCCTTTCCTTTTTCCTTTTCTGGAAGGTTAAAAGAGCTCCAAGATAGTTGGAACAGACAAGAATGTGTAAAGGCAAAGTCCAGTTTATCTCCAAAGTTGTCAATAAACATTTGATACCTGAAAACAGGCAAGTAATTATGCAATAGGACAGTCTTTCCACGGAAAATAATTATAGAAACAGCTATCAAGAAGTTGCTTTACTCAAACAAACTTATCCAGTATGATACATAAACTAGCATAACACAACTTGCATCATTATACATTGATGACATGATTTTGCAAAAAGTAAGTATCACACTGGACAATAGTTGACTAATCAAGAAAAATATATCAAGCATAGCAAAATCATTTGGAAATACTTGGAGACGGCAGTATGCTCTGTCTGAGTCAACAATCACCAAAAATGTGAAAAGGAAAATGTAGCAATTAACCATTATGTAAACAGGAATAACAGAACTTTTTAGCTTCAATGTCCATACCACGACATTTTCTTCAGCTGTCAGAGTTTGCAGGATGTCTTCATCATTCTTTACTTGAAAGTAGATGTCTGACAAAAAGGCAAAGCACATAAACCTTCATAAAGGAGTGAGAATATGCCACTAACCATGACCAAAAAGTACTAGCAGCAGGAAAACATGCTAAATGACAAGAATTGAACAGCTTACTTCCAAGTTCATCAGTTATGTAAGGCAAGTCTGGCCAGAAAATGTTCTCATGCACTTCATCGTTGACCACACCTGAAAACATGAGTGTTGCTTTGCTGTTTACCTATAGATCAAGTGGTAAAAGCAATATTAGCTTTACCACAACTAGCTACAATGATAAGTAGCTTTCCGAGTTCATCAATTATGTAACGCACATCTGGTCAGAAAAAGCTCTCATGCACTCCATTATTTACTAAACCTGAAATCATGATTGTTGTTTTGCTGTGTAACTAAAGATCAAGTGGTAAAGGAAATATCATATTTGCTCATGACGGGAATGAAGGGAAAGCAATAAGATATTGAGAGCCTGGGAGTAATGTCCTGGCACCGAGCCACCGAGAGTTTGTAAAAGCATTATAGCATTATGAAAAATCAGCACTAAATTCAACTACCATTAAACTTGTTTAAATTTAAAAGTTGATATCCAAGAGCATTGAGAAGCCAAAGTTCAGCGAGGAAACAAAGTCTTAGGTGATTCCAAACTTTCCGTTCTTTCTTTCTTTATAACTTTCCAACAGCTAATCACTAAGAATCTCTTTAAATTAGCATTAAAAGCACTAAATTCTTCCAATATACCATTGGAAACTAAGATATTCTTTTTATAAGTAACTCGAAGCAAAGATAAATCCATCAATTTTTCCGCAAATAAAAGGAAAGAGTACGATCGTTGCCTCAATGATTGTTTTAGAAGTTTCAGCAGGCGTAAGTTGAGCTTCCTCATTCTCTCCAATTTCTGAATCCGAAATGTCTTCAAACGGATGATACCTGGACGGCTTCGCATTCTGTTTCACCGGTCCAGTACCCGCACTTGACTGATCTTTCGTACTTGCTTTGATTCCACATTTTCCCTTACCTGTTCTTATTCTTCCACCGCCATGCTCCGTCGTTAATCTCCTAAATTTATTCCTACAATCAAACTTCACACTTGAGCTGTGCTTTTACTGTTATTAGAAGATAATTAGCTGTAATTAGTAGTAATAGGAGAAGTAGTAGTAGTACCGAGGTATGGAGAAGCTGGCGGAGTGACAAAATCGGCGGTAGGTGGAGTTAAATTTACCAGCGGAGAAACGGACGGCGGCGACGGCTGGTTCTACCATCAGCATTTTCGGAATTTCAGCAACTGAGGAATTGAATTAGGGGGAGAGATCAGTGAAATAGAAGCAAAAAGTGCTGGGTTTCAATGATCTTCTTCGTCCATCTCTCTTTGTGAATGGGCCGTGTGGTTCTCTTATTATCCTTTTGAAAGCTCTTCCCTTTGTGTCTTCTTCTTTGCTCATTACAATATGCGATAAAAGATTCCGTGCTTTCTCCCATACCGTCCCCACAACTGAGTCCACCTTCCAAACTAACCTTGTGAAATTACAATAGTACCCTTGGCGGTCATTTGATATTTTGGTTTAGGAGTTATAAACCCTCCGACTGAGAAAATATCTTCAGTTATTCGAAAAGGGAAGCTACTAAACCGCAGTCTCTCACTTTCGACTCTCAATTAGTTGTCTGGTAAATCTTTCTCTCTTCCAATTCTGCTCTCACTCATGTTGCAGTTGTTGACCCAAAGAAAAAGAAAAAAGAATTTTCTTTTTGGTGTGGAGTGTATGGATAAGGTTTAAACTTTTTTTAAACCCAATTGAGTAATATTTTATCTTGTATGGTGCAGGAGTTTCAACTAATGCTTTATCTTCCCCGCTAAAAATGCTTTGTTTGAGGTATTCTCCGGTAGTTTTTACTACTAGACGACTGGAATCAATTGAGTTCCCCAAGAATAACTATAATCGTAACATTGTGGTAAGATTCTGCAGCTTTTGTAAAGACTAGCAAATTCGCCGTTCCCCACTGCTATGTTATCAGCTCTAGGGGTTGTTCATGATTCGGTTTGGGTCGGTTTTCCCCGAAAAGAAACCAAACCAAGTAAAATCGGTTTTTCAAATATTGGAACCAAACCAATTAAGTCCATTTTTCGATTTTTTCGATTATTTATCAGTTTTTTTTTTAAATGTGAGACATACACTACCAAACCCATATTTCGGCTACTACATTTTCAACGTAACACTATCAAACCAATTGCTCTTTGAGAAATCAATCATTTACCAAGATATATTAATGATAATTGAATCAAATAGTGATGAATAATTTAACTACTCAATTAAAAATTGATTATTTTTAACATGAAATAAATTCTTGTACTTAGCAAAAGAAAACTACCAATCAAACTAAAATGTAAAGGCAAAGAATTAGATTATTATAATAGCAAAGAACTAGACTAAAAATACAGACGACTAATATGTACCATAAAATTTTAGAAACTTTACATAAAAATATACATATATATAGGTGTAATAATAAATTTAAATAGCTACTTTTATAGTCGGTTTGGTTCGGTTTTTTTTTTTTGGTTAATTTTTTATTAAAACCGAAACCAAACCAAATTTGATCGGTTTTTAAAATTCAAAACCAAAACCTAAAAGTACCGGGTTTTTTGGTAGGTTTGGTTCGATTTTTCGGATTTTTATGGACACCCCTAATTAGCTCTATGCTAGGCTCTACTAAACTGCAGCCTTAATTTCATTTTGTTTGAAAGTAATTAGAGAAAGGGTATCTGTTCATGTAGTTTTTTAAAGATTTTTGTTATACTTTTGATTTGATTAGTACCTTCATTGTTCAGAGAAGCTGTTAGAAAAAGAAAAAAATTATGCAAGATCAGAGGAACTCTATGGAAACGGTAAAGAACTTCAATTTCCCTTTAGGAGGAATCGTTGGTTGCCTACATGGATGTCTAATAGAAATATGCTCAATTTGGATTTCGGTGATTCAGTATTGTTTTCCTTGTCTTCCTTTGTCTCCTTTAGCTGCATACAGCTCTTTTCTATTTTCCTCTCTTCTTGCAATTGAAGTCATCTTTAGTCATAATTTTGATGTTCCTCAGGTGTGCGAAGCTAAAGGTCCACGACCAAGGTATCCTCGAGTGTGGAAAACTAAAAGGAAAATTGGGACCATTTCCAAGTCACTGAAGCTTGTTGAGTGTGTAAGCTTTTCTCTTTTCTAATTTTTCTCTCTGATTTGAAAGCAAAGGTCTTCTCAGCATTAGCATGAGATTTGCCTCAGTCTCTTCCGTGAAGCATGCCAGGCACCTCTCCAGAATAATATAATATTTAATCTGGTTCAAGAGAATTTAGTTTGGTCTTGGATTTTCTTTTTCGTAGATAAAGGGACTATCGAATGTCAAGGAAGAAGTCTATGGAGCTCTTGATTCTTTCATTGCATGGGAACTGGAGTTCCCTTTGATTACAGTGAAGAAAGCATTAAAGATCCTTGAGAATGAAAAGGAGTGGAAAAGGATAATTCAGGTATCATCTTTTATTTGGTGCTCTAGTTTTTCATTATTTGACAGGCTTGTCAGGTCCTAGAATAAATTGTATCAATCAAGCATATTTAATTATAGGTGGCAAAGTGGATGTTAAGTAAGGGTCAAGGGAGAACAATGGGGAGCTATTTCACGTTGCTAAACGCCTTGGGCGAGGATGGAAGACTTGAGGAAGCTGAAGAGCTTTGGCTGAAACTATTCTCTGACAATCTGGAAAGCATGCCTCGTATTTTCTTTCAGAAAATGATCTCCATATACTATCACAGGGAGATGAATGACAAGATGTTTGAGGTATCCCGCATCTGTTTACTTTTTCCTCTTTCTCTTCCTTCAATTTATTGGTTTCTCTCCCAATCATATCTTGGTACTTCCTCTTTTATTTCCATGAAATAGTGCCTTTTCTTTCACTACCCATGATCCCTTAGGCCTCTGCAATTAAGCACAAAAGTACAGAAATGAAAATTGGAATTAGCCCAAAAGAGACTGACACATATAATAAATGCGGATTAGTGGATAATCTCAGTAGAACCT
This sequence comes from Nicotiana glauca, assembly GCA_026770625.1. NCBI lineage: Eukaryota > Viridiplantae > Streptophyta > Magnoliopsida > Solanales > Solanaceae > Nicotiana > Nicotiana glauca. Next base: position 37,854 of record MU782518.1, on the reverse strand, counting down.
CTACAGGTAAAAAAGTTTAAGCTTTTGACAGAATTCATATAGCCGACAACTTATTCAGGACTGAGGCGTAGTTGTTGTTTTGACAAAGTCAAAGAAGACCTAATAATGCACCTATTAACACTGGTGGAAATGTTTTATAAGTGGATATAATATATATATATATATATATATAAAGAGGGGGTTATCTGAGTTCCAGATGCCACCTATGTGAAAGGGAGGTTGAGGATAATTCCCACATGTTCTTACATTGTGTTGGTACCTCTCAATTGTGGAAAATGTTCCTAAGTATGGTTGGAATGAGTTGGGTTATGCCAAAGCTAACTATTGATCTCCTAAGATGCTGGTGTAGTGTAGCTTGGGGTGTAAATCAGAAGAAATGGTGGAGAAAGATTCCAGCGTGTATTTGGTCGACAATGTGGAATGAAAGAAATCCCAGGTGTTTTGAGGATCAAAGATATTCCATCCAGAGAATAAAATTGAATTGTATATTAATGTTTTTATTTTGGTGTAAGAGCAACCTTGTAAATCATTGTGAATCTATACTCGAAATAATAGGGTCCCTGTAAGTTTTTGTCTGGGGATCTTTTATTTTGCCAATCTGGGGATGTAATTTGTTTTCTCAGTACAACCTTTGTACTGATAGATAGATGAAAATGTTAGTAACATTCTCAAAAAGAAGATAATATATATAGTCTGAAAATAATATTGAAATTGTAAGTTAAAGTATTACATTGTCTCAATTGGTAGGTTAAAGCTAGATTGGCTAAGTTAACCTCTGAAAATCTCCCAGCTACACCATGGGTAATGCCTTTCTCCTAATTCTGACAAAAAAAAAGCAGCTTTTCGAGTTGCTAAACTACTAATCCGTTTATGAGTTTTTGTTTTTTACTTGACATGAGCATTAAGAAGCAGAAACTTGTTATAGTTTTGTGAATCTAAATCGAGGAGTACCTTTTGTACCATTAGTTAGGCTTTCAGGAATGAAAAGGTAAACTTTTTTTAACGCGTTTTGAGATTACTCAAAAAGGAAAGGTTGACTGTCATGATTGGACTTATATGTTACATCTAACTTGTCGGGGGTGCCAAATTTGTATGAACCTTATATGGTACATGTAACTTGTTCCTTAAGCCAGGTTGCTGGTGAAAGTTGTTGTCTTTGGTTAGGCCTTCAAGAATAAAAAGATAATATGTTGTCTTGGGAAGAGTAAACGGAGACAAGTGAACCTTCTGTTAAACATGCAAAATGTAGGAATTCTCTTTAACAAATGAACACGATTTTGAAGTTACTCAAAAAGAAAGCTTGAAGGTTAATTTAGGTGGGTGTACTAAGTTTGGATAGACTTATTGTGATACTGTATGAACGTTATATGCTACATGTGACTTGTTCCTCACCTTTGTCACCAAGCCGGGGAACCTCTCTCCAGATTTACGGGCTTTAGTTTAGCTGCTTTCGCTTCTACTGCTTCGGTATGAGAAGGTATAGATTACATCGGAAGCATTTGGGAGTTTCTTACTCTACTTTCAGTTGACACTATATTTTGGTAGGAAGCTTTTTTTCTACATGAACCATCAATGTATTGTATTCTTTAATTGATTTAATGTTCTATTGCTGAATATCTGGACTTGTGTTCATCTGCAGATATTTGCAGATATGGAAGAACTTGGTATTAGGCCCACTGTGCCGGTTGTCACAATGGTGGGAAATGTTTTTCAGAAACTTGGAATGTTGGACAAGTACCAGAAATTGAACAAGAAATACCCACCCCCAAAGTGGGAATATCGATACATAAAAGGAAAGAGGGTCAAAATAAGAACTAAAGATCTTTATAACTCCAATAATAGTGATGTTGTAAGTAAATCTGAAGAAGTAGATGAGTCTGAGTTAGGTGACCAAACAAAAGATCAAGCAGATGAAGTTGATGAAGATTATGTAGAGCAACTCAAAGAAGTTGACGAGTATGAACCTGGTGAAATATCAACTGTACCTAGCGAATCAAGGGAATCTTCTATGTCAACTTAATGCTTTGTATCCTATCAAAGATCTCATTGTTTGACATTTATTACTGCATTGCCTCTCGTGTGAGATGAACTTGACTGCTCATCATCAACGACACCAAAACCATAGGTGTAATTTTTTGTTAATCTGATGGCAGAAGTGGGGTTGTGGTCGGTGAGGGGTAATTCACTTTGAATCTATAACCTCATGCCTATGCCAAGAGGAACCAAATTTTTGAAGGGGAAGGAGGGGGAAAAAAGATCATTTGGTTCACGTGTAGAGGGAGAAATCAGAAATGTGAATGAAAGTAGAAATTGGTCCAAACTAAGGCTGTATTTTTGGCGGTCCCGGGCCTAAATGGGCCAAATGGGCCGGGTCTGGCGGTCCCGGGCTTCGTGGGCCTGCTGGGTGGAATCGGCCCGTGACGGGCCTAAGCCCAGATGGTCCTGGGCTAAACGGGCCGGTCTCGTGGGCTTAGCGGGCCTAACGGGCTTTTTTATGTCCGAGGTTTTTTTT
>MU782518.1:14755-31987 GCA_026770625.1 Nicotiana glauca | reverse complement strand
CCCGCCAGCCGGTCCCGGGCTTAGCGGTCCCGGGCTTCGTGGGCTTCGTGGTTGTGCCCGGACCGTCGCGGGCTTTTAGGACCACTGGGCCCAGGACCGCTAGGACCGGCCCGCCAGGCCCGTTTAGACCGTTTAGACCGCGGGCCCGGTCCGCTCCCGGCCCAGCCCACCATACAGCCTTAGTCCAAACCATGTAGAATTTTATGTGAAACTGTTATAAATTAATTTTCTCAAATTGTGGTTCATTCAGTACCAAGAAGCCAATTCTAGAAAATGAGTAACACTATTCCAGAGTACATCAAAAGACAGACCATTTCGTCCCTCATGCGCCTTGACCTTATTTTCTACCCTTTCTTCGAGCGGAGCCATTAGCAAAGCCCTTTCTGTTATTATTCGGTTTCTCAACCTCAACCTCAACCTCAGCCTCATCTTCATCCTCATCCTCATCCTCATCCTCATCCTCATCCTCATCCTCACTATACTCGCTTTGATCGCCCTCTTCGTCTTCTTCAATGTCATCTTCATCTTCAAGGCCATTCTCCCCTTGCACTCCCTCAGCCACATGACCACCTCGACTTCCAGCTCTGCTCCTTTTCAATATTTTTAGTTTTAAGTTTGTCTTCGTGTCACACCCAATCCATGTGTCACACATCAAATGGCAGTTTAAATTGTAATTTCCGGCTTGTGGAGCTTGGATCTTGCCCAACACCAGTCGACACCCGCTCTTAACTTTTGCGACAGCATTTTTAACAGCAGCAGTGATCTCCTCCATACTAGCCCCTGATGCTTCCATTTTCGCTTCAGTTATTGTTGAAGCAGTTGTTATGGCTGCTGCTTCATCCGCAAAGTTGACACTTTCGGAAAACCAGACATCATTTGAATTGGCATCTGCAAGTAAAAACCAGAAATTTTCTCCCTTGGAGAATGGATAGTATGGTGCGTGTGGAAGGGCTGCGATCAAACCATTAGCACGTCTGAGTGTCACCCATGCCTGCACTGTGACAATGTCCCCCTCTTGTATGCCTTCCTCCCCCTCAGTCTCGCAAGTAACTTCTATTGTTGCACGAGGCATCAATTCTAGTACCTTCTCCACGTCTTGCAAGTCAGAAGCAGATAGGTCAGCAACACCAGAAAGCAGTGCGGCACGTTCTTGAATGGTCATGTCCTGGAGGTCCTGTAGCGTACGCATCTTCCATTGGCAACAAAAAGTAAACGTTATGACTATGACAAGAACCATGTCAGGAATAATAATGAAACAACAATCAGAGTGTAGTAGTAAATAGGAACAGAAGAAAGAATGTTGCCTGTACCGTACCATTTAGTGACCCTAATAGCATGCCTAAAATTTAGAATTAACAGGTACCCGTCAACAGAATGAGAAAGAACTTAAAGCTTCAGGAGCTAGAAATTTTTTAGCATTATTTAAATGATGGTTTATCTAAATGCGAGAAAGAGAATGGTCAATATTAGTAAATTTGTTCAGAAAAAAAAAAATAACAACTGAAGTGAAATTGAATGGTATCCAAGAAATGTCAGAAAATAACTTTTCCGTTTCATTGGATTCGCTTGGACCAAATGGTTTGAAAAGCTCAACCAAAATCTTGAATCCATTTAAAAGAAAATAAAAAACATGATACTAAAACAGTAGCAAAATAAACTATGCTTTCCTAGTAACTGTCTAGAGCTATCTTCTTATGGAACATCTCTAATATGTCTGGATAGGAAAAGAATGCTTACCTTCTTCCCTATCTTTGTGATGACTGCATCACTGAAATGTGGAAGCTGCAAAAGTGAAGCAACACCGTCAGAGGATCCTGAACCTGCCTTCCTAGCACTAAGAGGAACGGCCTGCATCCACAACAGATGCACAAGATTGAATTTTCTGAAAAGCTGAAGAAGCTTTTCCTTTTAACGCAGATAATTTAAGGTCACACGGCTTTTAAAATAATGAAAGAAAGCATGAGTTGACATTGGCCTACCAACAGGGCCAGTTAATATTCCAGGGGGTTGGGACCGGCTACGGCCCCCAAAACCAGTTGTACTAGTTTTTACTAGGGGATGCCGGTTTTTTTTTTTTTTTTGGTATTATTCTATAATCATAATATTGAAGGATGTAAAGCATAGCAGTGTAGAGTGTAAAATATTATTAAAAACTAAAGTAATAATATTGAAGAGAAATATCTCACATATTACCTTTGAAATGAGTTCTGAATGGAATACTTAGAAATCTCAGATTGAAACCTCATTGTTAATGGAAGAATTCAAAGAAAACTTGATGATTGATTCAAAGAATTCTTCAAATTAAACCTCAACTATTGAAAATGTAAACTTTTTCTCGATTACAAGCCGGTCCTGGTCATTCCTAAAGCCAAGCCTGGGTCTGTGCCGGATTTGGGCTACATTTGGGACTGATACATCCCTGCCTTTTCATCGGGGACGGTCTTGGACCTCGTTTTCCGGGCCGGTTTGGCCAGTTTCCTAGGCCAACCCGTCCCAGTTGCCAGGTTTAATTGACAATTGAGGAAATCTAATTTTCTGACATGTATAGTGGAACTCGTAGATTACCTCCCTTAAGATCAAAACATAATCAAAGTATCTCCTCGGAGGTGTCAAGAACTTCTCTAAATACTCCCTTTCTGCTAATTCAACCTAAGATAAACTTTAAGTTGTGTGACAAATATCTGTTCCTCAAAGAATTTCAGAATTCATTATTCAGTCGGGCTATTAACATAATTATTCTATCATGAACTTGCTAGCAGAGAAGTCTTTCTCTAGGGCAAATTAGAACTCTATTTTTCCTGTGACAGATAGTACCTTTAGTAATGTCAAGAAAATTTCTCTTTCTTCATGTTTAAATATTAGATTGACAAGGCATGTAATCAAATCGACTCATCTGTTTGGCAGTGAGCAATTGCAGGATCATGGCCCGCCTAATCTGGATTAAAAACTCACAAAGGTTCAATGATTGCTAGCTTGTCCCGATCTATTGCATACTATTCCTGATATGGAAGACCTCAGAAATGCAAATGAGATGTCTCCTTAAGAGTAAACGTTAATCAAAAACCAGATGGCAGCAATAAAGAATGCTATCAGCCTCACAAGAGCTACCAGAAGGTCCAGAACAACCCGGTCTCAGCGCTCCATCTAATTCTTCCATTCCCAATCTTCTTCATTCTAATTTTTTTTTTTTTGGATGAAAAGTTGCTTCATTGCAAGCATCAAGAAGATGCAAAGTTACAAGATGGATCAATGTTAGCTCCATTACAATATAACAAAAACCTGCCCAGGGAGCTAACCAAAAGAATCAAAAGTAGAAAGGGTCCCAATCTTCTTCATTCTAACAGCAGAACCAATTTAATAGAAATAACCAGCAAGGCAGTAACGACCACCAATGCCACCCCTCTTCAGCACAAGTCTGAAGGCAATCCTATGTATGCATTACTTGACCTATGAGACTTTAATTCTCCTATTTGCTAATTTCTTATAATTAATCTTCTATCTCACTAACAATATGTGCATGGATTAATTTCAAAAACAGAAAAAGAAGGCATAATTTAAGAGAAAATAGTCTCTTAAAGGATGTTTTAAAAGAAAGTATCAGGACATGTCTGACACATTTATCAAACAAGGGCATTTTAGAACTTAAAAGTATCGAGGTTCATCTAGTGTATGGTTGTCGGATGTCATATACGCTTGCCTTACAATTGATGTTTAAGTTAATTGCAGTGTACAGTGAAATCTTCAGCCAGTTTTATGATGACAAGGAGGTCACTGGCAAGTTTCAATATTTGGTTGAATTTTTCCAGCAATTTTTTCCAAAGAGACAATCAGAGCAGAATTGCTTAAACAGCAGTAAATTAAAGACCTGAATTATGCACTGGGAGAGCTCGATGACTCCGATTGCAGGCCTTAGCCAACCATGTCCCTTAGCAGTGCGTGGCACTGTTGCCATCTGCATGCAACAATAAACAAGAGTACTAACTCCAAGTCACAATTGAAAAAAGAGGGTAGACAAGAAACCAAAATTAAAGTGTAAAGTCAAACTTATACTAGCCAACACGTACTGAACAGCAGCAAATGATATTCACGCCAAAGAAAACAACATCTATAATAAATAAACTAAGTCTAAACAACTACCTAAAATACACAATACTGATCCAAATTTTCTCTCCAAACGTTACAATCTAACCGCCATAAATATGTCAAGGACCGTGAAATACTCTTCTAGTTTCTTCATTTTGTCCTTATAATTTACATTTTACTATGATGTTGCAAACAAGAATGTCGACAAGGAGTCTGGATTGTTTAAGAACAAAAAAGAGAAGCTAAAGAATGGAAAATTGGTTCAGACAATTCTTGAAAACTTGCTAAAAAGCATGACAACCTGGACTTGTTCGTGAATAACAAAGCCAAGTCAGTTTCCCGAGAATGTTACAGGTTTAAGCTTTGCCTTTTCATGTCTTACTCTATTATCATAGCAATCTTGTATTTTCATTTAGTATTTTAGCCTTTTATTTACTTTGGGGTGCCTGTTGTGGTTGTTTCTGTTTGAAAAATAAAAGGCAGTATGTTCTCTAGCAGGAAAGACAAGACGAATTACTTCCACTTTGGACAGACTAGGAGGTTTCTATCAGTATTCCAGTACCCGTAACAAATTCAACTAAAAGTACTGAGAGTCAACATACCAGTAAAAGAATAACTTGAAACTAGAATCAGACATGTCATCTGACGAATAATAATAGCACAAAACTTAACTCTGCGAGTGAAAAACTGCATGATACTAGTAGTGCCCTGCAAGAGTAATGCACCTTGCTTTAAGAGGTAACGCAAAAATTTACCTTGATCAGCCCTTCGAGAAGACGAGGTACAAGCTGCAGCACATTTTTGTAATCTTGCTGCAAGTTACTAGAGAAAGTGTCAGCTTTACGAAGTAAATGGGCTTGAATCAACATCTCTGCCTGAAAAAAGAAGGGAATTAAACTTAGCTACAAGACATTCATGAAGAATACAAAATGCTTCAATCATCTTGGTTATATCTCCTGTTAGCTTCACCTTAACAAGAGCAGGATGTTGTTTCCAAAATTTTGCTTGTTCCTGCCTGGCATTCTTACCATCCAGGTTCAATTCACTTTTGACAAGTTTGAAGAGTTCCTGAAGAGGTTCTTCATCGGCTCTTCGAACTGGAATCTCCATGAATTCAGCTGCCTTAATGAAGACATCCAGAACTTTGCTATCATTTCAAATGTCACAAGTAGTTTAAAAAACAATAAAAAAAATATCAGACTGAGCACACTTAATATCAACTAAGGCAAAAGGCTTAGAGCCCGTTTGGCCAAGCTGCCAAAAATTGCTTATTTTGAAAAGAATTTTTTTTCAGAAGTATTTTTTCCAAAAGTACTTATGAAAAAAAAGTATTTTGTGTTTGGCAAATTCATTTAAGTACTTTTTGAAACATTTGGTAAATACATTGTGTTTGGTCAATCTCCCTAAAAAGTGCTTTTGAGTGTCAAATTACCAAAAAGGATAGTACCAACGTCTTATAATTATTTTAAAGAGAAAATTAAATTTAATATTTATTGTAAGAGACTTTATTATTTTTTATTTTATTTGATTAAAATATAAAACATAAAGTAAACATACATATTAAAGATTAAAATCAATATAAAATATATATTTATGCCAAAGCAATAATATTATCTAATATAATTACTTAATGTTTACATGATGATTTGAGTAATCAAAGTACATCATTCAGTATTTCCGTATGAATTAGAAGTCTATTCCACGAATTACCAAGATCGATAATCCATATGATTCATGTTTATGATATCTCTAATTTTAAAAGAATGGTAGAAAATAAAAACAATAAAGAAACGGAAAGCTTAAATCAATAAAGGACAATTTTGAAAATATAAATTTATGGTGAGGATAGTTTTGACATGAATAAATTAATTTTCTGCTTCTGCTTCTTGGAACAACAACAACAACATACCCAGTATAATCCCATAGGTGGGAACTTCTGCTTCTTGGAAGAAGTTAGAATTTTCTGTTTCTTCCCAAAAACAGAAAAACTGTTTCTACTGCTGGCCAAAAGTACTTTTCTGTCTCGGCAAAACAACTTAAATTTTTTAAAAAGTAGTTCTTTGCGAAAAAAAAGTACTTTTGGCCTCCAAAAGCTTGTTCAAACAAGCTCTTAATGTTCAGAGATTGAGGATTCAGGGCATGAGGGCAAAAGGACTTTTTCCTCAAGAATGTAAAATTTCTAAAGGTTAGTGAATGTCCTAATAAGCAGGATAGTGACCATGCAGAGGTAAGGGTATTGTCTTCAAACACATTCATGTAAGATGTTAGAGGCGACAAGATGCAAGGCATATGCATCTGGACTTGATTCTTTTGGTATGTAAACTCAATCAATCAGCTATATATCAATCCAAGTGAAATATCTCCCGTACCCAAAATGTTTGACATTATTTAGCTCAGAATTGATAAAAGAAATAATTATATTTCTGACTGGATGTGAATATAATCTATCTAGAAGAATAATAGAAGCTAAATAGCAATTAACAACGAGCTGATCTACATTGGTTAAGCATATGTATCATGGAGGGAAGCAAAGAAATAGAGATTTAACTAATACGGACAAAATCTGTGCACTACATCAGTTAGTTAAAGATTTATACCAAAGGTTGAATGAGTTTTCTCCGACAAAGATAACTATTTCTTTCTTTCTTTCCATTCTGAGGATGTATAAATTTCAAAAGAAGTTTTTGGTTTTTTTCTTCTTTTTCAAGATAAATTCCAATGGAGTTAATTTGTTCGGGTAAGAAGACATTCAAATGAGCTAATATTACTACTTCACTTAATGCACCATCATATTTTACATGAGGAGGTTTCACCATGCAACGTGTCTAATGTATTTTATGTATTAAACAATTGGAGTGGATATGTTTGGCAAAAATGTTTTTACCTTGGAGCCAAGGAGGGCTTCACTAGATCAAAATAAGTGGCTAGAGTTTCACGCCTGACAAAATTTCCCCCATATTTTGATGCTCTCGATAGATAAACAACGCCAAATGCCATTGGCAACAGTATAAAACCTCCAAGAATCCAAATTAATAATATCCCACCAGATGCGCCATTAAAATCAAGCAGAAACTGAGGAAGTGCAATTCCCATTTGAAAACCCTACAGCAGGATGTAATATTGTTCAAATCTATGTAAGGCACTAACATATTTCTCTCATTCCACATAGATAAGAGGACTAGTAAAATCTTATTACTGGATAAAATGTAACACCTGTCTGCCATCTGGATGTCCATATTTCTCAAAATTCTCCCTTGAGACTGGATCAGTCAGCGCCTGGTAAGCTTTGGAAATATACTCCACGAAATACTTATTAGCAGCTGAAAATGGAAAAGAAAATCGATTAATAACTGGTAAACAGAGATCATAACACAGAATACCCGATTTTTTATCAATTTTAGTTCCTTTTTCTTCTTTTCCTTTCTCTTCTTTTTTTTTTTTTTTTCTGTGAGACAGATCTTCATCAATTAGAGGTAGACACATTAACATCATCCCCGTAACACCTCTCACCTGGATCAGGGTTTTTGTCAGGATGGTATTGTATTGAAAGTCTCCTATAAGCCTTCTTTATTACAGATTCGGAAACTCCTGGTTCTAGCCCAAGAATACTGAATGGATCAAAAGCTTCAATCTGATTTAAAAGAAAAGGCTACTGTGTTAGCCAGATCCAAGACAAAAATCATTTTAAACTTAACATGCAACAACTCTTGGCTCTTTTTCTCTTTTTTCAATTCTTTTGGGGCGGGAGGCGGGAGGGGAGTCGCAAAGCATGTTAACATTGATATGCAAGGAGAAAATTTAGGATAACCTAATAAGTTCATTTAGAGAAGTAATTGTCACGTGGTTGACTTTCACCTCACGAGTACTTTGCTTGATGGAATAGACAAGGAAGGCCACAATGACCCAAAGGAGCAGCACAGTCAGGTTGCCGCATGTTAAAAAACTAGAGATCTGCCCGAGGAAATTCAAAGATTAGAAAATAGGATATTGGGTTGTAGTACCAATAATAATCTCCTTGCGCACATCCAACATAAAATTAAACATAGATGTTTGGTTGATAGCTCACCCTTTGAAAAACAGACTTGTGATGTTTTCCCGATCGAGAGCAAACTGAACACTCGCAGTGAATACTCTTATCCTTCTTTGAAACAGCACGAAGTAATTTAAGAATTGTATAGGGTACTAAGGGTAGGGCAATTACTGACAATATAAAAATTGGGAATAAGGCACTATTTTCTCCAGAGTCAGCCATGAGAACTTCTGCACAGACAGTCTGCAGATGCTATAGCCTGCAAATAACCGCAATAGTAATTGATTAGAACAGTACCAAGTAGGAATAGCAGCCTCAATTCCAACACATGCAAAAAGGTAGAAATACAAGGGACCCTGCGGTGGTTGAGGTTTTTCAGATGCACGATCTGGAAAATAATGACAGTTAACTATACTACACTTTTTTCTTTATATGATGGTGGTACCTAGACCAGCTTGCGCGCACCTAAGCTATTCCACTGGGTACATGTTATCTTCCACCAACACAGGTACCCGGTAACTCCATTTGTTTAGTTTTCTAGTTTTTGGTATACTTCTTGTCTGTGAGTGTCTTTTCCCAATTTTAATAGTCAAAATTATTACTTTCATAAAAAAAAAATCTATACTGCACTATTTCTAAAGAATCCTAATTGGCCTTGAAAGACAAGTCAATTAGTTAGCAGATGGATATAGAGGAGTCGTATAGCTGAATCCAGCAGGTGATTCATATGGAGTATTGGAATTAAAGCGAGTGCCATTGATACCACCTAAAATCATGATAGGCAATTGTAGGGAAAATAACTGAAATTATCAGCGGAGTTCAATTCAATCGACTGATCCATTCATATATAAGCTGGAAAGATGGTATATATAGTGTAGCACCTTTCTTCAGGAAATTTAACGTGGAGGAGCGAATTGAACCTTATTAGCACATAAACATAAGTGAATTCAGTGTCATAAAACAGTACCCTATCAATAATCTCTCGAACGAGTAAACTCATAAACCCATTAAACCCGTCATAAACCTATTAAACCCGTCGGGGCAATCATGAAAATCAGGGCTCTAGATTTGCAAGCTCGAATCCCGCATAGGAAAAGAAAGATGAGAAATCGAAGTTACTCTTCTTCTCAGACAACAGCAAAGCCTATATAAAGACTCTCATTTGACGTGCCAAATTAAGATGAATAGCAGGTTTAGGTCAAAAAAGTGAATAGCCCATATGAATTCAACAGTCAGCAACCAAACAAACTATTTCCTCAAAAGTTCCAAAAAAAAAAAAAGTCAAAGATTTGCATAGAAACGAAATGGGAGAATGAAAAGAAGAATCTTGCCTCTGTGGATGTGTTCGATTCTTCCAAGTGCAGTGAGAACTGCAAAATTCAGCTGTGGAGGTTGAAATTGGATTTGAGGACTGGTAACCCGAAACGTAAATCTCAAGTATTTGTTTACTTTGCAACTTGGAATTGAAAATTGTGGGTTTAAGGATTTGACATTGAAGCATTCAATGGAAATCTAACGTAATACAGTAGAAGATTTTTACAATCTTTTTCTTACTGCTGGAACCGGGACCTTGAAGTTGAGGGCAAAATTGTACCTTTTGCAGTAAACGAAATCTTGCATGAAACATGTGTTATTTTTCTTTTTAATCTTAATAATGGTTTATTCAAAATAAATTTTTTGTCCATTTATACCCTTATACAAATAAACTCTCTCATACTTGTCCTTAGTAAAATTGGGTGGTCTCCGTACTAGAGCGGATATAGGATTTGAAGGTGGTGGAAGCCAGATACGGATCTAGAATTTGGAAGTTACGGGTGCCAAGCTAATCAATTTGATCGGTTCGGTTTATTCATCTTTTTTATTTATATAGACAAATCGATGAAACGAAAAACATATAATAACTATAACTAATTGACGCAACCATAAAACTTCCAACAATAATATTAATATTATGAATATACATCATCTATTTACAATTGTCCTCGACGAGTTTTCATATTTTGAAAACGACCCATAAAATCAGAGTCAAGTTCACAAGTAAATAAACATAAGAATAAGTTTTCATAAGATTTGCCTCAACCAATGCTTTTGCCAAATCACTAATTCCTTGTAAGTTGGAGAACTTGGGATTACAAGCTCGCATATGAACTATAAAAATATCAAGTTGATAACTGAAGTTTCGAATCTGTACTTCATCAAACTCATTTAGGTAACATTTTGCTAAAGTCATTATTCGACCTTTATCAAAATTAGCAAAAGAACTGGCTGGATTCAAGCTAGCCATCCTGAGAAGTAGGGGTGTTCATAAAAATTCAAAAATCCGAAAACCCGAGCTAAACCGAAAACCGACAAAAAAATCGATACTTTTTGGTTTGATTTGGTTTTGGTTTTGAAATTTAAAAACCAATCAAATTTGGATTTGTTTTGGTTTCAATAAAAAAAAACCGAACCAAATCGAATATAGAAGTAGCTATTTTAAATTTATTATTACATCTATATATATGTATTTTATACAAAGTTTTAAAAATTTTATAGTAAATATTAATCGTTTGCACTTTTAGTACATGTCTTTACCTTTACATTCTAGTTTGATTGGTAGTTTTCTTATGTTAAGTGTAAGAATCTATTTTATGTTAAAAATAATATATTTTTAATTGAGTTCTTAAATTATTCATCGCTATTTAATTCAATTATTATCAATATATCTTGGTAAATAATAGATTTCTTAAAGGGCAATTGATTTGATAGTGTTACGTTGAAAATGTGGTCGCCGAAATATGTGTTTGGTAGTGTATGTCTTATATTTAAGAAAAAACCGACATATAACCTAAAAAACCAAAAAACTGACATAAATCGAATCAAGAAAAAACTGCCTTAATTGGTTTGGTTTGGTTCTAATATTTAAAAAACCAACTTACTTGGTTTGGTTTCTTTTTAGGAAAAAACCGATCCAAACCGAACCATGAACACCCCTACTGAGAAGCAAATCGCTACTCACTATATTAAAACGGTCATTAAGCTCTTGAAGTTGCACATCAATTACAACATAAAAGATATCAACACGCAAGTAGTGTGAATAACAAACACGGAAGACAACTAGGACTTGGTTGAGAATGGTCCAACCTCGTGACAAATTCATCCATCTGACTTCAATTCCTATAAAAGAAAAGTTCATTCTAGTGAGAAAACTTTCTATGTAGTTCACTATGGAACATAGAACAATTTCTACTACTTCATATGTCACGACCCAAAATCCACTAAGGATCGTGGTGGCGTCGGACACTGCTGCCAGGCAAGCCAACCAAATTACTTGATGAAGTTCTCATTTTAACAATATTGAAAACTAAGATTTTCCTTTAATTTTTATAAATAAAAAGAGATAACCGCTTTAATTCAAATTAAATAATAAGCAATTAATACAAAATATTTCAAAACCATCCCAGAATCTGGTATCACAAGTGCATTAGCATTTACTAAGAAGGAAATAAAATACAACATCCGTCCGGAATACAGTGGACAGAAAGTACATACAATATACTGAAAGGGACTATACTAGCTGCGGGCCGCCTCGAATAATGAAACTCACCTAGTCCCAACATCGTCCCTGCAGCTACGCCCAATAGGCCACTAATAACACATGAGCATGTGCAACAAAAATGCACAGAAGTGTAGTATGAGACAAAAACAATGTGTACTCAGTAAGTATCCCGTCTAATCTCGAAGAAGTAGAGACGAGAGGTCGACTTCGACACTTACTAAAGGTCCAATAATGTGGTGTCAATAATACATGAAATTATGGATTTCTATAAACATGATTTTAATCCAATATAAGGAAACAAGGAAATAATTATTTCTTTTATAGGAAATTTTCAAAATTTCTTTTCATTATTTATCCAAATATTCTCAAGCCAGGAAGAGGCAGTAACAACTTTAATAAGTTCAAGGCAGCAATACAAGCATGTGCAAATCATGCCGAGGCGTACGGCTTGCTCCAACAGAAAATAAACTGTGCACTGCCGAGGGTCGAACGACGCGAATCATAGATGCATCTATTTAATCTGCCTAGGCGTTCGACCCGTTCCAAAGACAAACATACAGACAGTCAATCAAGAAGTCCACACGGAATAATTATCCAATGAAAACAAATCCTATTTTAACCATTTAAGAAAAATAAAGTTTTATTTGTTTAGAAATTCATTTACCAATTCGATGTGATTTGAGCAATCCTAGCTGTCCATAAGTTTACAAATAATCCAAGTACGACATGTTTTTTGGTCCTAGACTACCCGGACAATAGCATAATAGTAGCTACGCATAGACTTTCTTCACCTCGTGCGTACGTAGCCCCCACAAATAGGAGCACATAACCAATTAACTCACCTATGGGGACAATTCCCTCTTACAAGGTTAGAAAGGAGACTCACCTCGCTCCAAAGTATACTTCCAATGCCAATAGCGAGCCCGAATCCTCAATTCGAATCCAAACGATCCCAAACTAGTTAAATGAAGGAGGAACCACTCAATATAGACTCACAAGATCGTATTCTAACTATTTAAGAAATTTCCCAACCCTTAACACAAGTTTTCCTAAAATTCGACCTCGGGCCCAAGTGCCCGGATTCCGAAATTTTTCGAAGGAAGTTGTTCTCTACAACCTAAGGATCAATAATATATAATTTCTAATTAATTCCATAACAAATTTCGTGGTTAAATCCAAGTTTTATTAAAACCCTAGGTTTTGCCCTAACCTTTGATTTATCTAATTTCTAGTGTTTAATCTATCTAATATACAAGTATTAAACTAAGAAAGGGTGGAATAAACTTACCTCACAATACTAAGTGGAAGTATTCTCTCCAAAGATCCCAAAATCGCCAATGGAAAAGTGTTTATGTGAAGAAAATGGTCTTGAACTCGTATTAAATGAACCTCACTGCCCAGCGATTTCCGCATCTACGGTCCCGCATCTGCTGAAAAGGGGAGGGAAGGCTGGATCGCATCTGCGGTCTGGGAGCCGCATTTGGGGAGCCGCATCTGTGGTTCCTGGCTTGGCCTCCTTGGCCGCATCTACGGTCCCGCATTTGCAGTCCAAAAACCGCAGATGCGGTTATGACAGAAGCAGCAGCTCTTCAAGCCTTTCCCAAAATTCCAATTTCGATCCGTAACCACCCGGAATCCACCCGAGGCCCCCGAGACCCTAACCAATCTTACCAGCCAGTCTCAAAATATATTATGGACTTGCTCGAGGTCTCAAATCATATCAAACAATGCTAAAATCATGAATCAACCTCCAATCCAAGCTTTATGAACTTTAGAATTTCAAACTTTTATTTTCGATGTTTAAACCTATCAAATCACATCTGATTGACTTCAAATTTTGCACGCAAGTCATACTCGACATCACGGACCTAATCCAACTTTCGGAATCAGATTCCGACCCCGATATCAAAAAGTCCACTTCCGGTCAAACTTCTTAAAAACCTTCAAATTCTATCTTTAGCCAAATGATTCCAAAATGGCCTACGGACCTCCGAATTCACTTCCGATAGCGCTCCCAACTCCATAATCACCATACGGAGCTATTCACAGACTCAAAATCCCAAACGGACATCAATAACACTGAAATGCACTTCAACCCAAACTTATGAAATGTCTTCTAAAAGGCTAACTTCCACAATAGGCGCCAAAACGCTCACGGGTTATCCAAAACCTGAACCAGGCATACGCCCAAGTCCGAAATCATCATACAAACCTGCTGGATTCTTCAAATCCCGATTTTGAGGTCGTTTACTTAAAAATCCCATCTTAGTTAATTCTTTCAACTTTAAGCTTCCGAAATGAGAATTCTCTTCCCAATTCAACTCCGAACTTCCCGAAATTCAATTCGGACCATGCGTACAGGTCATAACACCTGAAATGAAGCTGCTCATGGCCTCAAACTGTTGAACGACGCATTGTGGATCAAAACGACCAGTCATCCCGTTACATTCTCTCCCACTTAAACCTACGTTCATCCTCGAACGTGCTGAGAACTACACCAAAGTAGTCTGAAATCATTGTTTAACCCCTCATGCACCTTCCCGTGCTACCACAACTCAGTTGAGCACATTAGCTCGATCAATTCTGAAGATATTTCCTTTTATTCAAGTAGATAAGCCTTAGGGCCTAATTCCAACATCTGGAATTCTATGCCCGACCTGTTTTCCTCATACGCTCACCATATCAATAACTATATGCAGCCCCAAACACGACTGCATACCTTAGCTGAATTCATAACTCGCACCACTTTTCTCACAGGACCACAATAACATTCTCTGATCAAATTAATCGAAATTCCACGAATCTGATACCCTCATTGCACCTCATGACCTACATAGGTCTTGATCTAATTCTTACAATACCGCCATAACGGAAGAGATGTGTAGAAATTCATAACCGACTGCCGAATCAACAAATCATTAGGTCTATACTCCTGACAAGAACCATCATCCCGTTCTGAACCAAATAATGGTCTTAGCTCCGTAATATACTTCATATAGTCAGATTGCACTGATCCTAAATCCAATGATCTCGTCTCACCCAGTACGAACTTCTCAGGAAATAAGCCACCCCAGACATAATCAAAAGTCTCATATGATACCACAATGTGCCAATAGGCTACCAATTTGAACACGATTCAAAGGGAAACGAACTCTAGAAAGAACTACTCGACTCGCTCAACTACTATGAACTTTCCTCAGGAAATGGGAAACAAACACACATAAGATGAAGTATGAAAACTAAATTCAAAATCACATTGTTGCGGCGCGCTGTCACACCTCCCTTTTCACTACACCTGCAATGGCATAAATGAGTTTTTTCAATTAAAGGACAATCAGAACGAGATTTATTATTAAGATTTTAGAGTCGCCACTTGGGAGATTAATGGTGTCCCAACTCATCGGTTGAATCCCGAACCG
Organism: Nicotiana glauca; assembly: GCA_026770625.1. Taxonomy (NCBI): domain Eukaryota; kingdom Viridiplantae; phylum Streptophyta; class Magnoliopsida; order Solanales; family Solanaceae; genus Nicotiana; species Nicotiana glauca. The sequence continues at coordinate 16,917 of MU782518.1, read as the reverse complement.
AGGAAAATATGACTCTGTTGACAGTCCGCGAACCAAAAATCCGAGTAAGGAATTCTGTTAACCCGGGAGAAGGTGTTAGGCATTCCCGGGTTTCGTGGTTCTAGCACGGTCGCTCAACTGTCGTATTTGGATTGATCTGATTTCAAAACATGTTTTAGCTTATGTGCTTTTTTAATCGTAAATCGCTTTTATTATTATTTTTTTAAACAAGAATTGCAACATCGTAAAAACGCGTCTCAAACCACGTCACATCAATGCACCCGTGATTGTTGACACATTTCGACTCCGTTGAGATTTGGATTTGGGTCACATAAACGCGCACCCGAGTTTAGGAATGTAAAATTATTAAAAGCGCGCCTAAAGAGACTAACGCATTATTATTTTGGGGAAGGCCGTGAAATTCGCTAAACGGCCCATCCCGAGGTATTTTTAGTATAAACAATTATCGAGGGCCCCGCAATTTGTACTTTATTTGGCGAGGCTCGTCTCATCAATTTAGAGGCCAATCCTAAAGCGACTATGATTTTCTATTTATTTATTATTTTGTCTCTAAAAAAGAAAACCTAATTGATTATGAATTGAATTATGCTATGTTAAACTAAGAATTGAACTCTTTCATTCAAACCCAAATAACGAATCCGCTGGTGCATGATTGTAGCCCCAGGCCTCGATACAGCCCCTTGAAAGGGGAGATACTTGGGCACAACATGAGTGAAAGTAGGCCCAGGTAGCTTAGTGCCTTAGGCCAAGGTCGAATCCCCTAAGCGTGAACAGAGGAACAGCCTGGGCGGCTATGATGTAATAATGAAGCAATTTGATTCCAAAACAATTGTTAACTTAAAAATCTAAACAATCCACTAATTAACAGGGCTTAAGCGACAATATTGAAACAACCAACTATCCCTTGAACACGATATTTCCACCTTGCTGAAACTCAGACTCATCATAGTCCCATTTAATTACTGATTGAAACTGAACATAACCACTACAGGTTTCATCTAGTTCATGAGTCACTTGTTAAATAAACTTATGAAGCAATTGACAGTAAATCAACTAAGCTAACAGGACTATAATGAAATCAACTAAGGTAACAGTCTGTTACCAATTAAGGATTCAATCAGTCCAAATCACTTAAAAAAAACAATCCTAATTACAATCCAAACATTACAGTCAATTATAATGAAAGTATTAAAACAACTGAAGCTTCCAATGAATTACGCCTTCATTTCATTTCATTTCAGCTGAGATTCTACATGATATTAGGATTTAGAACATGTACCTGGGGATCAAAGTTTAACAGGAAGAAGCAGAAGTTAGCACAACAGCAGTACAACGAATTTCAGCTCAGAAGTGACTCCACAATAGCCTAGAAAGTGAATTTAGCAGCTCAAGAGAATTTCGAAATCAAATCAGATCCAGAAACTCGAACACAAGCAGGTCAAATAGACTTAAATACACTTAAAACTGCACCCGGGCATTTCAGGAACTCTTCAACAATCAGAAGACACTTGAAAACCCCAATCAAACTTGAAAACCCAAACCAAATCAGTCACAGAATCTCAAACTACCAAATAATGAACTAAGATAGGAAAACTGGAAACTAGACTTGAACTTAGGCTATAAGTTCCCAATGGAACAATATATTTTTGGTTTTTTCTATTGAATTTGTTTGTTTTTCTGTATTTTTCTTTTAGAACTAAGAACTAGAAGAATATTTGGATCTGAAATTTGAATTTCAGATCTGAAACTGGAAGAGTATTGTTTTTCGGGGGAATTTTTGATGGCCAAACTTGTTCATGAAGGCACTATTTATGCCTTTATATAGGCAGAAATGGGGCAGCCTTCAGATTGTTATTTACACTATATGCCCCTTCCCTTTTTATTCAAATAGTCCTTTATCTTCTAACTTGTTACCCAAGTTACACCCCTAAGTTACAAGAATATGCACCAAAATCCTATTCTAGAAGAATCTAAGTTATTCTAGTGTGATCTACTGCATTCTTTTCTATCTAGGAATACCCAAAATACCCCTGGAACATCCCCTGAAATTACTTAACTAAGTCACAATTAACCCACCTTCTTCTTTGATTAAAGCTAACAGCTACAAACCAATTCACCTATATTTAAACTAATTGGAGGATTAACTAAACAAGGAAACAAAA
>MU782515.1:11969-25804 GCA_026770625.1 Nicotiana glauca | reverse complement strand
TTTAACAGTTTAAAAATAATAAGCCGATGTTTATAATAAAAATAATACGGAACAGACTGAAATATCCGACGAAACACTCCCAACAGAATTTGGGGTCACGAGTCTAGAGCCTCTAAACAACGGAGTAACAAATATTAGAAAATACATAAATCTGGAATGCGAAAATAAAACTGAATAAAAGGGAGAAGTCGGGTCCTGCGAACGTCAGACAGCTACCTCGACAACTCTGATAAAACTCTGAAAGATAGCGACTGCTCAGCTAAGTCTCCGGAATACCTGAATCTGCACACATGGTGCAGGGAGTATATTGAGTACTTCCAACTCAGTGGTAATAGACATATATAATGGCTGAAAGTAAGAAATACCGAAATACCACAATGCAAAGCTGAAACTAACCACTTAGCACATTAAACGATGAGACAACAATAATCAACGACAGATAAACAAATAGATATCAATGCATGAATGCAATGCAATGCACATGACCGCTGTGGCGTACAACCCGATCCATTTGGGTACCCGTGCTCACTGTGGGGGTTCAGACCCCGGAGGGGCTCCTACAGCCCAAGCGTAATGACATAGTAGCTTTCGCTGCGGCATGCTGCCCGGTCCACAATCAGTCCAGTTATATATGCATGCAAGCCATACGGGCACAATCAAGTTTACCATTTTCAGTTCCATTTAAAAGGTATTATAGTTTAAGTGATTAAAACCTTAGAAGATTGCTAATTATTTCTAGACAGTATTTAACTCAGGATTGATATCATGGAAACATGCTCAATTTCATGGCAACAGTGATAATAATCCCTAAGGGATCCAAATAGTTGGCACGCAGACCAATATGCTCATAACAATCCAAGTAGAATGTTTACCAGCCAGTTTCTAGTCAATAATACAGTATAGACATCACTCGGACGGACTAAGCCATAGTCCCGTCCACAAACGACCCCGCACTCATCGTAGAGTGCGTGTCTCACCTCAATACAGCGTCACAATATGAGATACCGGGGTTTCAAACCCTCAGGTCATCATCTACATCTATTACTCACCTCAAGCCGGCCGTAGACTAGTCCGCAATGCCCTTTACTCTTGAATCGATCTCCTCGCGCGTCGAATCTAGTCAAAACCACAACGAATACATTATTATATGCTAAAGAAACATAACCCAATCGAAATTACTCGAAAAATACTAAAAATCACGAAGTTGGCAAAACCCGAGCCGTGGGCGCACTTCTTGAAAAATTCCGAAAGTTACATCACTGGATTCCTCGTCTCGCCAAGAGTCCATACATATCAAATTTACAAAAATCGGAGTTCGTTTGCCCCTCCAAACTCATATTTAAACTCTCTTGAGTTTTCAAGCCCTAACCTCCATTTTTAACCTTTAAATCCTTGAGATTCAATAATTAATCAATGTTTTTACACCAAAATAACATATTCCGAGGCTAATAGTTCTTACCTGATGAAGCTCCTTCGATTTCACCTCAAAATCGCCCAAGAACAACCCTAGTCCAAGTCCCAAATATTTTCTTAACTTCTGAAATTCGCGAACACTGTTCATTAAACACTGGCCCGATTTCCGCTTCTGCGGTCATTTAACCGCACCTGCGGTACCGCTTATGCCACATATTAACCGCTTATGTGGTCACACTTAAAAATTCGTGGGTCCGCTTATGCGACTCAGCATCCGCTTTTGCGGTCCTCCATCGACCGCTTCTGCGGTGTATTTTTCGCTTAAGCGGAACCGCCAAAGCGACCCCTTAGTCCGCTTATGCGGAATTGTCCTGGGCCACGCCTGACCGCTTATGCGTCCATCCCACAGCATCTGCGGAACCACTTCTGCGGCTCCTTTTCCGCAGATGCGGAAACAACAGAAGGCAGAAGTTTCAAACCTGCAACATCCTTCCAAAATTCCCGTTTAACCACCCGAAATCACACCGAGGCCCCCGGGATCTCAACAAAAAACACCAACACATCCTATAACCTTATTAAAACTTGTTCCAATCCTCAAAACACGTCAAACAACACCAAAACCAATAAATACATCGGATTCAAGCCTAGTTTTCATCAAAACTTCAAAAATGCGCATTCAATCAATAACCCGACCAAACGATGTCCGAATGACCTTAAAATTTGCAAACATATCCAAAATCACCTAACAGAGCTACTGTAACTCTCAGAATTCCATTCCGAGCCTCGGATCAAAATCTCACCTACACGCCGGAATTCGCCAAAATTCAAACTTAGACAATTCAAGCCTAATTCTACATTGGACCTCCAAATTCAATTCTGATTGCACTCCTAAGTCACAAATCATCCCTCAAAGCTAACCGAATCATTAGAATTTCCATCCGAGCCCTCTAACTAAATAGTTAAGTTCCAATTGACTTTCCAAAACAAGCTCCCTTTTAAGAGACTAAGTGTCTCATTTCCAACTAAAACCAATCCAATTCTATTCAACCAACTTAAATACTGATATTGAATCATAGTGAAACATAATATGGGGAAATGGAGCGGTAACTGACGTGACGATGGGCCGGATCGTCACAGGTTGAATCAATTAACAAATACATGGTTTCACTAAACCAAAGTCAACCAAAAACATTTTTGAGTTCCGATACAATTTGTATGTCAGACGATGCTTTTACAGGTTTGGAACACGTACATACACCTAAATTCCTAAACACTATTAAGTGTTCTGGCATTCCAAATCATGTTATCACTTTAAAAATGGGTGTCCCAGTGATGTTATTGAGAAATATAGACCCATCTTCAGGGCTATATAATAGAACAAGATTAATCATCACTAGACTCGGAAATCGGATTATCGAAGCAAAAGTTTTTTCGGGAAATATGGCTAGACAAAAGGTCTTCATTCCGAGAATGTCATTAACTCCATCTGATGCAAGAATACCTTTTAAGCTCCAGTGAAGGCAATTTTCAATAGTTGTATCCTTTGCAGTGACTATAAACAAAAGTCAAGGACAAGCTTTATCTCATGTTGGGTTATATTTGAAGAAACCGGTCTTCACACATGGCAGCTTTACGTTGCTCTATCATGGGTTACAAAAGAAAGGGATTAAAGATTTTGGTTTATGACGATGACGGAGAAATTTTAAATGAAGCAACAAATGTAGTTTACAAAGAAGTTTTCTGTAATTTACTTGGAGAATGAAAGCAGATATGATCTGAAAGTTCATAACATTTTTGCTTCTCATGCTTCTGTCTTTGCTAAACCATATTGGAAATAACTTCAGAAACAATAGTAGACAACTTCAATTGGTATGTTTATCTGTTATCTCATCAATATTAGTTGTTACTATTTTAAGTTACTTTGAACTAATAAATTCTTATGGTTTAAATATACTAACAAACAACTTGCAACCATCTCTGACCTTTTACAACAGAGTTCTCGCAATGGATGTTGATGATTACAAAATAAAACTTGCTCTGCTGTCAAAGGTGGAACAAAAGAAGATAAAGACTCTACTGGTAAAATTAATATAAATCAACTTCCGATTGATTTTTTTTTCATCACACATTTAAATCTGATTAAAGATTTGTGAATTGACAGCTTATAACTTTTACTTACTGATGCATTACAAATATGAATCATTTAGTTCTTTTTTATTTCCTTAAAATGAAAGAACGTCCATTTCAACTAATACTCCTCTATTATCCCTATCCGTTCTTCAACCTTTCTATTTTAATTTTTATCTCATTTTCTCTCTGTTATTTCTATTCCTATCATATTTTGTGAATCATTTAGAATTTATGCCTTTCTCTTCAAACTTGTGATAGCATTAGTGGAGAAAAATATCTTCTTTTGAAGTGCTCATAAATTAAATTCGTCCAAATTATTGTTGCAGTAGGGTATTACTCGCTAAATAAAAATTTAAATTTCTCTTATGTTCCTTTCGGTGAGTATCAATTGATTACTCATTCTTTTATCAAGTTGTGTAAACTAATAGTAATTCATTGTTCAGGGATGTCAAATATATGTTCATCTATGTTGTTTGGAGCTGCTTGCAGTGCTTTCTTCCGATATTTCACTGCATTCTATGGTAAAGGTTAGTGCTTTGGGACCGCGACGCCATGTTTTTCATAGGCAAGTCCGCAAATGAATTGAAAGAAGGATTACTTGAGGTATATTAACTAATTAAATTCTTATTTGTTATTTGTAAAATTCTAACGCAAACTTTATTTCTAGAATACTGGCGCTGCTGATGAGTATTCCTATCCAGTTGAGTTGAACAATATCTTCAAAGAAAATTCATATTTAAGGTTATTGTCAAGAGCTCGAACATTCGGTTGCAAGCTAAAGTTTATAGTGTTGCCCAACTTACAAATGAGGAGCAATTGATAAAGAAGTATGATCATGCTGCACATTCAGATGCCTTAACTGTATGTGATCTTCACTCACAAACTTCATAACATATTTAAATTGCAAATTTCTGTTAAATTGCATATTATGTAGTTTAATTTCAAACTCATTTATTTATGGCAAAATACATAATCTACCCATCAAACTTAGGACCAAATCCCTCTTGCACACCTGTTGAACACGGGTTTTATTTTACACACCAAACCTTTCAAAAGTGTGTCAATTACACACCACTTTCATGCTGGACCAGTTTCATAAAATGTATGTGTATCACGCACCAATATGCTCGTGACATGTGTCATTAATTTAAAAAAAAATAAAAACACACTTAAAATTACATATATACCCCCTTCTTCATCTTTCCCACCTTGTCTTCCATTATCATTGTTCTTGAGAAAAATTTCTAGCAGGACCCAAAAAAAAAATAATAACTTAGAATCAAAGGACAAATAAAAGAACTTTTAAAACTTTTGTAATTACTATTCCTTTTGGATCGAGTCACAAACGGGAAGAAATTATCAAGTAGCATCTTAATTGGATTTTCAACATTCTATCACAAATTGGAAGAGATTGCCAAGTAACTTTAACTAGTCAATAAAATCGAGTTACAAGTTCAATTCAAAAATCCAAAATTAACAAGATCCAGTTGAATTTTCAAGCTTTTTCAATAGCTCTACAATGGTGTTTTTTGAATTTTCCACCCATCTTTCACACAACTTGTGATAAACTTTTAAATCTAGCATACTTAAATGATTTTAAAAAATCCAGTTGGATATGGCTGTTACATTACTTCGACGATGTTGAATCTCTGGTTTTTTTTGTCCTCCTCTAAATCTTGGCAAATATATTTGGTGGTATGTATGGTGGCATAAGAAGAAATGCAGCAATAATGGAAGAAGATGGAAAAGAATAGTGGATTTTTTATTCTAAAAAATAAAGAAAAGGATTTGAAAAAATGAAAAGGCTGGACAGGGCTGTCAAAATGCCTTTAGACACAAAATTTTGATCGTCCACTCGCCTCTTATATGTGAAAAACACGCGAGTAACACGTAATCAAAAAGGTGTATTTTTGACACGCTTTTGAAAGGTTTGGTGTGTAAAAAAAACCCGTGTTCAACAGGTGTGTAAGAGGGATTTGGTCGTAAGTTTGATGGGTAGATTATGTATTTTGCCTTTATTTATTAATGTTTGGTAGGACCCTGACTTCAATACTAATCAAGGCATAGACGGGCAAAAGGAATGCGAGATAAATAAAGCGTTTGCACCATGATAGCTTGAAGTATTATAGTCCTTTTTTACACCTAATTTATAGCAATGGCAAGTCATTGTACTGAACAAACTTTTTGATACTTGAAGCTTGTTAGTCATTTCAGAAGCTTTTATTTTACTTAAAAGTGTACTCTACTAGATAAGTTGTTAAAGATAAGTTAAAAGATAATGTACTGAACAAATGCAAGTATTTTAGGGACCTTTTATAAGTCATATTTGGCTGGATAATATTGCAGAGAACACACATTAATCTTCTTTCTGTTAATAAAAGTACACAGTTCTTATTGAGTTGAAGCCACAGTTAAGTCAAATCCGAGGACATTATTGAAATTAGTCATGTTACTCGAGAAAAAATTGGAGAAGATGCAAAGGAAGAAGGCTAATAAAAACTTATTAAAGTTGTCAACAATTCTTACTTCAACTCTCACCGCTAGAAACAAGGTTTGTGATTCAGTGATAGTTCTTATTGTTTTGTATTTTACATTATTGTATCAGTATACTACTTGATTTAGAGTGTTGTTGCTATGAGTTTGCTTTGTTAATTATCTTTGTTACAGATCATTATCATATCTGTTTTTTGGGTATTGCTTGCTAAGCCAGATAAGTTGAACAGGTGTAGGCCAAGTTGGGTATGTTTTTAATAGTAGTATTTTCTTACTACTTTATTATACAATATTTGTTACATTAATATGTTCCAAAAAATAATAGCATTTGCATGCTTTTTTCATTTACCGTCTTTTCTAAGATATATTTTATTATGAAAGATTATATTTATTATTCTCCGCGCAACGCACGGGTACGGATACTAAGACGAATTAATCTAAGTAGATTTGTTTTTCAAAATAAGTAATCTAAATCCGATACAACTGCAAAAATCGGTTATGTTTTCCTTTATTAAGGAAACTAGTTTTATCAATTTCAAATCGATTGGTTAAGAAACTTCAAGTCTAAATACTTTAAAATTTTAGTGTGTAATGCTAATTAGGAACTGATTTTATAGTTATTGACTCGTTGATAAAGAATTGTACCTTCGCTTGTAATTACTACTTACTAGTAGTAGTAAATAAGTCAATAGGAAAGTGTAATTAAGGATTAAAAAGCTTGTAATTGCTACTCAGCAAATACTACGAGTTAAGAACAAGGAGACAAAAAGGAGCAACAAGTGGATTTACTGTAAACAAGATAGAAGAATTAACTCAAATAGTTGCTCAGCCAATCGCTTAAACTAATAATAACTGATGGAGGTATAATATATACATAACCTATGTATTATATGAGTATAATTATGTATAGTCTATGTATATGACTAAAAAAAATAATGAATATAACCGACTAATTGTGTAAATATCCCAAGAACATAATCATCCATTTCTATATCGAGTTTCAACACTATAATTCAGGAGGACAAGTGGTATGTTTACTAAAAGCTCTTCATTTTTTTTGTGTGTGTGTGTGGAAAAAACGTAATTGTCCCCTCTCCTTTCCCCTTTCATTTTCTTCACCTTCTAAACAAACAATGCCAAAAAGAGTTCTATCCTACACGCTTTATTTTCTTGCCATTTACAATACCTCGAGATCACAACTTATATACAACAAGAATTCCCTATGAAAGACATTAAAATGAGAGCACCCTAATAAAAGAGCCGGACCATAAGGGTCTATAGTATGCAGACTTACCCCTGCATTTCTGACATTAAAAATCAGAGCAAAATAGAGTTTCCTGACGTCTATGGAGAAGATGAGACCAAAGAAGTTGATGATGAGCAAGGATGTAAAGAACCATTAGGCGTATTTCGACATAAGGGGCAAGTAGCATTGAGCTTAAGCCATTCATCTATGCATTCAACATGAAAATAATGGTTGCATTCTGGTATGGTTCTTAAGGTTTCTTTAGGTTGATAATCCGATAAACATATCGGACAAGTGCCATCGTTGGGGTTAGGAAGGCGCTTGCTCTCCCCGAGCACGATCTTGGGATAGGAATCAATGGTTGCCTTGTTAAGACCTGTCGTTGCGATTGCTGATTGTAGATTAATGGTGGTAGGGAGATCAGAGTTCAAATCACGGCGGAGGGTATAAACCTTGATCTTACCAAAAGCAAAGCTTATTAATCCTAATAAGCATACAAAACCTGGTACTCCAACTCCAATTATAATGCCATATTTGGCACCCCTGGGTAATCCTGCACAAAGAATACTAACGATTGTTAAACCATGAGTTTTTCCCAACGGTCGAAGGATCCAATATTCAATTAAATACCTAAACGTTAATCCGAATTAGTTACGATTAATTATATGAATCTTGTATATCTACCTCACTTTATTTGAGATGGCCACTAAAGTAAAGAAATCTATTAGTACAGTCGGTAACAATATCATCATGTATCAATCATTCACGGTAAAAGTCAAGTTTTTCTCGGAACTGATTTTTTATATCATATTTTACCTCACTATAACAACTTTTTACCTATAAAAGTAACATTCATCTTTATAACAGTACACTCTTTGTAAAATTGCCCCTATTAGATAGCTTTTTGGTGAAAGTTTGGACATCTTCGCTAATCAAGCTCGCTAGCAAGAGACTGGAATATATAGAACAAGCTACAATTACGGAATGTTTCCATCAATCTTGAAATAATTTAATCTTCTAGTAGCTTTTAAATGTGTTGTTTAGAGTTTAAATCTTTATACATTTAGTATGAATTTATTAATAATGTGTTAGCTTTTTTATAATTTAATTAGTAAAATTTTACATAGCTTTTGAGTATTTAAATTTTAATTAATTTTTTTATCTTTTATATGTCATATTAAAAAAATTATCCTTTGTTTATAACATCCAAATAATTAAACATCAAATGTTGTTATAGCTCTCTATAATGTGGCATGGTAGCTTTGAGGGGTCAATGGAGTTTCCAGTTATAGCATGTTATGTGTGGTGGCATATGGATGGCAGGGGCGGATTTAGAGGGGCACAAGGGTGTTTACCAGAATACCCTTCGCCGAAAAATTACAATTGTATATATAAGGCAAAATCTGTTTTTTACCTCTATATATTAAGTTTTGAACATCGTTAACACAATTCAAAAGTGTAGTTTAGTGATCAAGAGAATGTTTGAACCCCTTCGTGGAGATCCTGCCTCTCTGCATGGCTAAGACTTTTAACAACTTTGTGAAATCAGAGCCTCATACATGACTCAATCTCAATCAATAAACAGCCAAAAGCAAGTTATGACTTTCACTAGGTAAGCTACAATTATTTGACCCCACAGACAAAATTGTCAAATTGCTTAATATTTCCTTTCCTTAGCTATAAAATACTAGTATAGATGATGTAACATGGCATGAACATGGACCATGCAACACTACTGATAGGGACACTGGACAAATGACATGCTAACGCATATGTAAGTTCAACAACCCCAACAAGAATCAATTAAAAAATTTTGGAAAGAGCTTTTGTCGAAAAGGAAATCTAAATTAAAGCAAAATGATAAAGTATTTGCATATCTTCATAAATAATTGATTCCGACACATCCTTTATTGAAACTCTCTGGTGGTACCCTTTTCAACACTTTCTTATATCTTTTCAAGGTTTATTAAAATTCAATATTTAAAGGGGTTAAAAGAAAGATAGAAATTGGTCCTACATTGAAGATGAATAAAATAAATTGATAACTATTCGGCACGCACTGGCGGATTAATTTAGATAAGATTCACTGAGAGGGGTGTGAATTTTTCCATAACTTAATTGATGAATAACCTACACACTCACACACATTTGCATAACGTACAAACATTATTAAAAAATTATTTTTTAAAGGGGTTAAAAGAAAGAATAAAAACGAACTTACATTAATGATGAACAACCCTTTTTATAGCTACTACTGTATTTGATATTAGATATTCACTCGTTGATTAATTCAGATTCGTGTGGTATAAGATCTATTAGAATGGAAGTGCTCCCTACAGGGAATTTCCCCCTACCTTAAATGATAAATAAATATACACACATATTTGCATAACGTACAAACATTCTAACATAATGCACAATGCCATATTGCACAGAATTCTCCACCAAGAATATTTTCTTTTTGGTTTTCCACCCGATGTTTGGTACCCGCGTTGGAGCCCGACTATATTTCCGAATTTACAAGCACTCCCTACTAAGTATTTTTTCATACCCAAAGCATGAATTCAAGTCTCAATCACTGTCTTTGGTGGTACACCAAGAACATACAAATAGGAGTAACAGATGCAACACAAAAATGACTGAAAAACATACCTTTAGAAGAGGGAGGATTTGAGCAAGCAATATCAGATCCAATATCACTTTTAAACCCACAAAGTTTCCCTTGATTTTCACAAATCCTACAACTGGGTTCACTCCAAGTTAGCACAAGACCCTCCATTGGAGACCAAAAGTTATCTTCCAATTGTAAAGGCACCGAAACCTTTGACATTAACTTGCAACCTGGTGGCTTTCCTTGTGCATACACATTTGGTGGCATAGCTAAAATCTGCTGATTTCTGCTCGAAACTCCCCGGCAAAATAACTGAATCGCCATCTGATAATTTGGGTAATTTAACCAATCATCCGAAGTACACCTAATAACAGAAGCGAATTCAGAATCTAGAGTACGTACATACAACAACAATAACAATAACAACAAACTCATAATTTTTCATAAGTGGGGTATGAGGAGGTTAAGATATACATAAATCAAAGAAAATGCATTGATACTTATCTATATTTTTTAATGAAAAGAAGAAGAAATTCTCCACGGATGCAACTGAACCCGGAATTTTCTAAAGAATTTAAAATTAGAAGAAGTAACTCAAATAGCCACTTACTCAACTACTTAAACTAAAAATAGCCGATGGATATATAATATATATATAATTTTTGCATTATATGTGTATAATTCTGTATAATCACCATATAATCTATATATATGACTAAAAAAAATAAACAATGAATATTTGGGTAAAGATTTACAATATCTGTTTATTGTATGAGCTCACCCCAAGCTCACAGTCTAGTGGTAGATGCACAATTAAAGTTATTAAGTTCCGCTGAACCTAGTAACTTTAATTGCATGTGTTAAAAAAACTACACTAAATATGTATAATAATCAAATTTCCGACCCATAAACTCAAATGATCAGTGGTTTCAATAGCATTTAGAACACATAAATTTCAAATTTTAGATCCGCCTCTAATCTCACACATGATCTTATCCCCCCTCTCATTGCTACAGAAGAAACTTTCTTTTATTTATTTATTTTAAGTACGAGCTGAAAGTAGTGTATTCAATTGAACAGTTGAGAAGTTGCTAGATTTGTAATTACCTGACAATCGTGTAATTTCTTTGATGAGCAACTCTGAATTGAGAATTAGTGATATTGAAATTGATGAGTCTTTTCACAAGGCAGAAATCTGGATCATAAAGTATAATAGATTGTGTAGTATAATCAATATCTGTAACTAAAAAATCACCTGAAGAAGGAAGTGTTATAATTGTTTGACCTCTCTCATTACATGAAAGATCAAAACCGGGAAATCCACACCGGTCTGGTTGCCGGTTTTTTAGCCGGAAAGGGAACCGGATTTCCGGCCCCATACCCATTTCTGAACATACAGTTGGATTACAGACATCAACAGAGTAAGCTGAAAAAAGATTAAGGAAGAAAAATAAGATTATGATATTAACCTTAAGCTTAAGCTCTGTGGTTTCCATTTTCTTTTACAAAAATGAGAAATTGGAAAGTGAGTATATGGGTATTTGAGAGGAGAATTAAACTGAAGGGGGATTTGAATACTGTGGAAAATTGGAAATTTTAATGTTTAAAATATTGGGTTTTTTTGAGTTTCTAGATGAATTCTGACTGTCCAAATTTGTAGTATGAAGTCAACTGAAATGAACTGAAATATACAAGCACTAAAACTCGGAAATAAATAAATATAGACAAAAGTTAACAAATATTCGTATTCGTGTCGAAATGAACAGTCTAAGCTCGTCAAAGATTCATAGTGAATTAGAATTTTGGTTAAAATATTTTGGAAAATATTTTTCTCGTGAAAAAGAAAAGATAGTTAGCTAAAATATTTTGAATTTTTTTTTATTATTAACTCATTTTTCTTTAATTGAAGTAAAAATATTTTCCCTATGAAGAAAAGAGAAAATATTTTCCAAAACTCTTTTCCAAACTTCCTCCCATTCACCTTTCCCCACCAAATGAGTATTTTCTTTTTACGATATAAAAAAATACTTTCTTTTATTTTAATAACAAAATACTTTCTTTTCATGATATAGAAAAAATATTTATTCATTTCGATAAAATAATACAGTAAAAAGTATTTTTTTATTTTAATAAAAAAATATTTTCTTTCATGATGTAGAAAAAGTATTCTCTTTCATTCCCACAAAATGAGTGTTTTCTTTGCATGGTGTAGAAAAATTATTTTCTTTCATTTCAACAAAATGAATACTTTACTTTCATGTTGTAGAAATAGTACTTTCTTTTTCAATAAAAAAAAGTATTTTTTTTAAGTTGTGGAGCACAAAGTTTAACGTTATTTTTGTGTAAAAAAATAAAGCAACACATTAGTTCCTTTGGATTTGTTTGAATTTTTAGAAGAACAATTAAATTCTTGAAGAAAATAGAGTCATAAAAATGTTGGGTATTTGGGGCGCACGAGAGCAAAGAAAACATAGGGACTTGGCGGAATGGGAGTGAGGAGAGTAGCATAAAAAATTATTTTCCTAAAAAATATTTTCTACTATCTAACCAAATACTAGAAAATATTTTCCGTAAAATATTTTTACTCTCCAACCAAATAAGGAAAATAACTTATAAAACCACTCATTTTTCATGAAAAAAAAATCAAAGAAAATATTTTTCTCCGTATCAAATACACCTTTAATATTTCAAAAAATTGCTATAATCTACTTGAAAAAAAGGCTCTAATTACTAAGCATAAGTTTATGTGTAAAAATACCAAATTTGCAACAACAAATAGATATGAATCTATACTTTAAAATTATTCAGTACTAAGAATCTTAATAGTTGAACCCAAAAGTCTAATAGCCAAAAATTAAGGTGTTTGGCCAAGCTTTTGGAAGGAAAAAATTTTTTTTTTGAGGAGAAGCAGAAGCAGTTTTAGAGAAGCAGAAAAAAGTAACTTCTCTCTAAAAGTATTTTTCTAAGAAGCACTTTTGAGAAAAATACACTTAGAAGCAGTTTTCAAAAGTTTGGTCAAACATTAATTACTGCTCAAAAGTATTTTTCAAATTAATTAGCCAAACACAAACTGCTTCTCACCAAAAATATTTTTTTTAAAAGTACTTTTGAGAAAAGCATTTCTCAAAATAAGATGATTTTAGAAGCTTGGCCAAACGGGCTATAAATCCTGAATTCGCCTATGTTTGTTTGTGGTGTGAATTCTGTTTCTTATTATATACTAACACTTATCTCCAGTTATTTTCTCCGGTACAAAATAAGTGATTTTTTTGTTATTTTCACACATATTAAGAAACTTACTTTTTAACATTAGTTAGCAATGAAATTGATTACACTAATGTTTACTATCTATTTACATAAACATTGCTAACACATAGTCCAATATTATTTACCCCAAGAGCAATGTAGGAAAAAAAATTAATTTATTCTTAAAATATGAAAAAATTATATATTTTAGACCACAAAAAAAATATTAAAAAATTACTTATTATGAATCGAAGAAGTAATAAATACACGTGCATTCTGTGCCAATAGGGTAAATCAGTTTATATTGACTTCTCAACTATATGTCATTCGAAACATTGTTTTGTTTTACTAACTTCTTGATTGTTAATATTCGGTTGGGTCTTCTTATCTTTCGTGCTAATTATATAGGAAAGGAATACTTTTCAAATTCAACTATTTTACGAAGAAGAAATTTCTTCGAAGATTTTATTATGCTCGTTGAAGTGGCATTAAAACTTACAATAAATAAATGTATAATTTCCCTAATTTTATATAGGGGTGGTAAATGGGCGGGTTGGATTGAATTTGGGCGGGTCAAGATGGGTTAGGTCAATAAATGAGTCATTATTCAATACAGCCCAAAGTATATTTGGGTTAAGATGGGCTGGGTCAAGATGGGCTAAACAATGGGTCATAACCCAACCCGCCCAACTTGAC
>MU782509.1:71776-84024 GCA_026770625.1 Nicotiana glauca | reverse complement strand
CCCCCCCCAATAGGGTTGTGCTTGACTTTTGTTTGAAGTATCGGGTTACCCTGGCACAGATTCATCCGTCATTTTGGCATACGGTGCTGACGATGAGATTTTTCGTAGAGAAAGCCGGGCTTGAGTTCATGCTTGATCATCTCATCAGGCTATATCGACCTTTTCATCATCGAGGCCTGCTAACCTCGAGGGGTCATTCTCCCATGCCCTTCATTGTTGATGACGAGGAGGGCAGAGACCGAGAGTGGGCCAGTTGGTTTGTCCGAGTTCGGATGACCGATATTATTCCTGTGGAGCTTTTGCCATTTCTCGAAAGGTGGAATCATGCATGTAAGTGAGGCGCTTTGTCGCTCTTCCAGATTTTGCTTATAGAAAAGATCAACCAAATAACAATGTTATCTCCCTTGTTGTAGCAACTTCGTGGACGCCGGGCAAAGTCCATGATCTGGTCGTCTGGGTTCGGAGGTTGGTGACCCATTCATCTTGCAACGAACGCAGGTGGTGAGCTATGTCTCATATTAGGTGGGGAACTGAACATCACGTACGTGCGTATATTGCTTTTCCCCTTCTGGTGTATACCCGAGGTAATATTTTCTCATCTTGTCTATACTGGATTTGCCGTTTGTAGATATCGGGAAATTCCTTGGGTGAGGCAACACATTTTTCTAGGGAGGAGATGGAGTCGTCGGCTTCCAGGCCGAGGGATGACAATAATAAGAGGGACCAGAGCTCACAATGCAAAGGAGCCTTTGGCGATGTTGGTCGGGCTCGTATTTCTGAGGACGGGGCATCGCTCGAGTCTGCTATTCCCGGAGCGCCTGACTCCCAACCATCGACTCCCTTGAGCGAGCATGTCATGCCCGGGGCCATCTATTTTGGGGTCGTAGGGGCAATATCAGCAAGAGCGTGTTCTAATTTGGAGGAAATCCATCGTCTTCACTTTGTGGTGAGTTTGTGCATAGTTTCCTTGCATCCCGCATCTTCCTCCTCTCATTGAATCTTTCCTGCGCCGGCCTGTGATAGGCTTAAGTCTGAGCTGTTCCATAAAGGGCCAAGTTTCAGAGAATTCTAGATGAGGGAGAATCCCTTATGCTTCTTTGCAAGAAGAAGGAAGTTGAGTTGTAGCATTGGCGATATGAGGCATACCGGAGCTCAAACTATGAGAGCTATTTGATGGAGCAGGTAAATTCCTATAGTGCGTGCTTCGCTTCTTTCTAACCTTAAGGCTAATTTCCTCTTGTTGTATCAGTTGCAAAAAAAAGGCAAAGGCCTTGTAATACCTTAAAGGTGACGTAAACCGCATCAGGGCCGCTTGCAAAGAGCTAAGGGCTCAAGTGCAGGCTCAAGCTCTAGAGGAGATGAGCGCCTCGGCTAAGTTCCCTACCTTCGAGTTCCATCTCAACTTGACCCATGACAATGCCAAAGTTTAGGCGGATATGATCGAGAGACTTGAGTCTGATCTCTCAAAGGTTAGGGCCGAGATAACTGATGCCCAGGCGAAAACGACATTAAGCCGAACCAGGGCTAATCGTGAGATGGCGATTTGCATAAAGGATGTTGTGGACGCTCAATCAAAGTTAAGGCGAGACCTCGATCGTGAGAAGAGGATCGAGGAATATGTTCGTTGTCGATCTCGGAGAGAGGTATTTTGACGAGGTTAGTGCAAGGGGCTTCATTCTCTCGGAGGAATCGGCTTGAGCAAGGGCGGATGAGGGTGATGCTTGGTCACTTCTTGTGGATGCTGCGGAGGGCAAACTTGACGAGCTGTAGCCCTTTGGAATAGAACATAGATTTCACCGTTTTGTATCTTTGTTTCCTATGTTCGCAGGGAGTGTCTGTAGGTGGAGAATGTTTTTTCGTATGTAGTATAAAAAGAATTTTAAAGCTTTAGTCCTTTTGTACCTTTTTTTTTGTCGTCACTCTGTAAACTAGTTTTGGAACTAGTCCTCGAGTCGTGTTTTGGCTCGAGCTTCAATTTGCTTTCCGGCTCTTTCACGACTGCATGGGCTGAGGGCGATGAACCTTTCTGCTCCTAGGTCGAAATGACTTTGCGGGCGCGTAGCCTGGAGATTTGTCTTGGCTCACGATAGTATCGTTTGGGTCGTACCTTTAGGCATGTTGCGGTTGAATTATCCTCGCGTTCAATATCTGATTCGGGATCTAATTCGAGCTTAATATACCCTCGAGTTTTCTGCTCGTTCGGGCTGGCGACAATGGTTTTTATTTCTTGCCCTTGGGCGTTTTGCAATTTTTAGGGTCCAGTCTCCGAGTCGCGTTACGATTCGAGCTGTAATTGACCCTTAATCTTTCTGGAGATTCTGGTTGGCAATAGTGGCATCGATTTCGCGCTCTTGGCCGTATTATAATTTTTGGGTTCAGTCTCCGAGTCGTGTTGCGACTCGAGCTGTAATCGACCCTCAAATCTTATTGAATCTTTGGCCAGTGATGGTGGCTTTTTTGTCGTTTGGTCATTGAGTCCTTTTAATATGTGGCCCATAGGCTTGAATAGTTAACTATTTTTTACCCGGTCTCCGAATTGGGTTACAATTTGAGCTCGCTTTAATCCTCAAGTTGTGAATTTTCAAGCTGGCAACAATGGCTTTTACGTTGCAGAGACCTTTTACGTTGTATGGTCGTAAAGACCTTTTAATTTGAGGCCCGGAGGCTTGGTTAGCTGGCAACAATGGCTCTTACGTTATTTTTTCCCAAGGGGCTTTTTGTAGGCTTTGTTTCCTCTTATTAAGGTCTTTTTGTATATTTTTTCCTTACCCATCCTCGGTTCTGAAAGAACCTTGATTTCAAGTCATAGTCGACGATATTTTGAGCACCTCGTAAGGTTCACAGCTCATAAGTAGAATAGATCGATGCTCTTGCAATTTAGGAGCCAACATGGTCGGGATTCATTTTTTCTATTGAGGGAAGCCTATTTTTTAACCGGTTCTTTCCGAAGTATATTTGGAGGATTTTTTAGCAATAGTCGAGCGTCCCCGAGTTGCTTTTTTGGGCTGTATCAGCTATTTTGATTGTAGTTATATGCGTTTGTCCATGGCCATTTTTTATCCCGAGCGGAAGTTTTAGGAGTTTACACCGAGGGTATGCCCTTTAGGGATTCTTACAAATGCAACATATAGCCTAAACTACGGGATTTTTCATGCATGTTGAGGTCTTACAGTTTGCCATGCCTATTAAGGTCTTACACTTAGTGGAGAATAGATCTGGTTATACCGAGGCTGCCCACTAGGGTCTTACAATTTCAAATTTTCCAGTATGTAGAGATTGGCAAAAATCTCTGAGTCATCGAGTTATTTAAGCCTGAAGACTGCTTCTCGTGAGCTCGGAGTTGCCTCACAAGGGCTTGATGAGTCCGGCGTCCCGACCCTAGGGTCATCTGGGTACCGAATTTTTTTTAACTCTCCGAGTATCTCATGCTACATCTGGCAGAGAGGTTTTTGCTATGAATACGCCAAAATAGTCTTCTTTGAAGCATGGATGCCTAAAAATATTCTTTATTGCTTGGCGAAACTATATGCTGTAAATACATGTCATCCCGTTGCTATGAGTTCGGCCCGCATGGCTGTGACTTCTCTGATTATCTGATATGCTTACATGATTCTACATTGGAGTTTAGTAGAGAGGATTTCTATCTCGTCGGATCCCCTTCTTGGGGGTATGCAGCCCTGCTAATAATCTTGTTGACTGAACCTTCTTAATGTTAAAAACTCGGTTTAGGAAAGAATGCTCTGCGGGCCCTGTGCGGGCCACAGATCCTTGAGTGGGGTTTAAAGCTACCGAATGTCTCAGCTGACTGCCTAAATACAGGTTAGCGAAAAGAAAAGAAAGGGCGGAGTAGTTCTTCCTTTCTGTGAGGTGCATAGGCGACGTTTCGGGGAGTGAGCCCTACCGCAGCCTTCTGCCACGTACGAGCAAGTCTGACCAAAGCTGTGGTTATGCTTACCCTTTGACCCCTTTGAGGGCAATGTCGGCGATGGGTCATATGGTGAAGGATCTCCTCCCTCACTTATAGCTAAATACTTTTGCCCTGTGTTTGTCGTGGGGTTTCACCCTTTTGGCGGAGCAAGGTCGGAGTCGCCTCCAGGTGATGTATCCACCGTCGTCTGTATAAGGCGTCCACACCCTGTACGCTCGACATATCAGCCTAAGCTCGAGCGGGTTGCATAGAGGGAGCGATCTGGTAGTTGTGGCGATTGCCATCAGGAACCTATCAGAGATTCGGCGCGAGAGCGATGTCAATCCGGGTTGTCCTATCGGCTTCGGCCTGACATCATTGGTATAGTTGTCTGAGCCACTTGTACTCATAAACACATGCTTTATTTGAAATAATTCGAATGAAAAAGGGGATTTCCAATATCTTAATGCGATGCCAAGGTGGAGTCTCGGCGCCCCTTCCCTCGGGCGCGAGGGTGTCCTTTGGGAGCATTTTCCGGGACCATCCCTTTCTGGTTATGGGCACTTGCACTCTACACTCTATGGACGGAGTGCCACTGTCCTTTTACAGTCGTGGCGATGCATCGTGGCTCGCCGGCTCCTTTTTTCCCGATCTCCTTCCTCCTGTAGAGCTGTATCAGAGTCTGCCCGCTCGATGATACTTTGTGGCGACCTATGTTGACCAACTCAAAAATATCGTAAATAAAGTAGGCTAGGTAAGAGAAGCTTAAATAATTGAGTATACTAGTTATTCTGGTGTAATTTTGTCTTCTTAAACTAGCACAACACAGTATTTAAAACTAACTTATTAAGCTTCGTGAGAAGAATATCCGTGTGTATGCATGTGCATTGTTTCTCAAATACCCTGCTCAAATAGTATTATGACATGTAGAGGAAGGAAACCAGCAAATTAGATAAATTCTCAAGAAGATGCGAATTTCCACACACTGCAAAGACAACTCACGTGCTGCACGGACAACTCACGTGCAAATAATAGAACCTACACGAACAACTCACGTGTCAATATTATCAATATATGGATCTATACGGACAACTCATGTGCCAATAACACAATCCGCCTGGCATAGTCATCGTTCGCCAGTCCAAACACATCATACAGAAGCAATAAAACAAGTATACATATATATGATGAATGAAATAGTATTCTCATGCTCTTGGACTTGTATAAATGATATTCCAAAGTGTAGGCATGTGCAAAGTGTGCTATCGTAGCTCAAACTGTAATTTCATCAATCAAAAGCATCTATCAAGTTCGTTCACAAGTTAAACCTCTATGTAGCCTCATTATGGCTCAAATGGATCACTTAAACTGTTACAACATGTTAGATATGATAGCTTAAAGCTTAATTGTAATTTCTAGGCTTATAAGAGCCCGAGCACAACCCAAACATGAATATATAATCCCGGTGCTCGCACATGGGCTCATCCCTATGCATGTAAGCACCCAAAGGCATGTGACTATCATAACAATTCAGGCAACTAGTGCCTCAACAAAGTTTAAATACGATACTTACCTCAAGCAAATCGAATCACTTTACGAGCAAGCCCTTGCCTCGCGAGTCAGCCGTTGAACGCCTTGAATCTAACAACAAACAATTCGATACAATCAACACGAGTTATAGGAATCAATTCCATATGAAAATGCTAAGCTCTTATTCAAAAGTAAAAAAGTCAACTCAAAAGTCAATCCCCGAGCCCACGTCTCAGAATTTAATAAAAGTTACAAAATTTGAAAGCCCATTCAACTACGAGTCCAACCATACCAGATTTACCAAATTCTGACACTAAATCGTCACAAATCCCCAAATTTAACTCTTCAATCCCTAGCCTAAAACTCACCAAAGTTCCACCTAAAAAACATATAAACTAGGTGGAAAATTCAATGGGGAAACAATATTATTGCATAAAAATGATCAAGAGTGACTTACCTCAAGAAACCCCTCAAACGCTCTCTCAAAAATTGCCTTAGTCCAAGTTTGCAAAGTCCAAATTGATAAAATTACGAAAACCCTTTGGCCTATATTCTAGCCAGTGCTTTTCGTACTTACGGCCCTTTTCTTCGCTTCTGCGATACTGCTTCTGCGATCAAGTATCCACATCTGCGGAACTCATATAAAACTCCTCTCCGTCACATCTGCGGCCCCCAATCCCCCCATCTACGGGCTCGCTTCTACGCAATAAGGTTTGCTCCTACGAACCACTATTTCCAGCTCACCCTCTGCTTCTGCGGAGCCACACACACATCTGCGGGGTCACAGATGCGGCATTTCCCTCGCACATGCGACCCATCAGTAACCTAGTCAAACTCGCTTCTACGATGCCATTTTTGCACCTACAGCCTCGCACCTACAACCATGGCCCTTGCAGGTGCGATCTCACCAGTTCAACACTCATCAACAATATCTTAAGCTCAAAATTAGATATGCTAACCCTCTAAAATCCACCTGAGGCCCCCAAGACCTCAACCAAATATACCAACAAGTCCTAAAACAAGATACGAACTTAGTAGGGGACTCAAATCACACCAAGTAACATCAAAAACATGAATCGCACCCCAATTCAAGCCCAATAAAAACTAAGAAATTCCAACTTGTACAATCGATGTCGAAACTTATTAAATCATGTCTGATTGACCCCAAATTTCACACACAAGTCACAAATGACACAATAGACCTTTTCCAACTTTCGAAACCAAAATCCTAGCCGGTTAACCACAAAGCCAACTCTCGGTCAAACTCCTTAACTTTCCAAACTTGTAATTTTTCAACTTTTGCCGTTTCAGGCCAAAATCAACTATGAACCTCCAAATCACTATCTGGACACACTCCTAAGTCCAAAATTACCTAACATATCTATCAAAATCATCAAAACACCATTTGGGAGTCGTTTACTCACAAGTCAATATTCGGTGAACCTTTTCAACTTAAGCTTCCAATCATGGGACTTAGTGTCCCAACTTATTCCAAAACATCCCCGAAACAAGCCCAACTACCCCAACAAGTCACATAACGACAATTGAGAATAGACTAAGGAGTAAATGGAGGAATGGGGCTATAACACTCAAAATGACCGGCCGAGTCATTACATCCTCCCCTTCTTAAACAAATATTCGTCCTCGAACGGGTCTAGAAATATACTTAGAGTCTCAAATAGTCATGGATATCTGCTCCATATATCCCGCTCGATCTACCCAGTAGCCTCCTCGACTAGCTGACCTCTCCACTATAGCTTCACTAAAGCTATGTTCTTTGACCTCAACTTTCGAACTTACCGGTCCAAAATAATCACAGTCTCCACATCATTAGTCAAATCACCATCCAACTGAACCGTGCTGAAGTCCAAAACATGGGACGGATCACCGACATACTTCTGGAACATAGAAATATAAAACAATGGATAAACGCTCGACAGACTAGGCGGCAAGGCAAGCTTGTAAGCCACCTCCCCAATTCTCTGAAGCACCTCAAACGGACCAATGTACCAAGGGCTCAACTTGCCCTTCTTCTCGAACCTCATAACACCTTTCATAGGTGAAACTCTGAGTAGTACCTTCTCCCCAACCATATAAGCTACATCACGGACCTTCCAATCGATGCAGCTCTTCTGTCGAGATTGCATCATTCGAAGCAGATCCTGAATCAAATTAAACTTGTCCAAAGCATCCTGAACCAAGTCAGTACCACTATCCTAGCCTCACTTGGCTCAAACCAACCCACTGGAGACCGACACCATCTCCCATACATATCCTCATACGGTGCCATGTGAATGCTCAAATGGTAGCTATTATTGTAGGCAAACTCGGCAAGCGGTAGAAACTGATCCCAAGAAACCCCAAAATCTATGACACAAGCACGTAGCATATCCTCCAATATTTGAATAGTGAGCTTGAACTGAACATCTGTATAAGGATGGAATGATGTACTCAACTCAACCTATGTACCCAACTCTCGTTGTACTGCTCTCCAAAACTGCAATGTAAACTGCACCCTAATCTGAAATGATGGACACCAGCATACCGTGAAGGCGAACAATCTCACGGGTGTAGATCTTAGACAACCACTCTGAAGATTAAGTAGTCCCAACTAGAATTAAATGCGTGGACTTGGTCAACCAATCCACAATCACCCAAATAGCATCAAACTTCCATACTAAAAAATCCATGGTGATACGCTCCAATTTCCACTCCAGAATCTCAAGCCTCTGAAGTAATCTGCCCGGTCTCTGATATTCGTACTTCACTTACTGATGGTTTAGGCACCGAGCTACAAACCCCACTATGTCTTTCTTCATTCTCCTCCATCAATAGTGTTGCCTCAAGTTCTAGTACATCTTTGTGGCACTCAGATGAATGGAATACTGCAAAATATGGGCCTGCCAAGAATAAACCACATAGCCCATCCACATTGGGCACACAAATCCCACCCTACATCTGTAACACCCCATCATCCCCAATAGTAACTGCCTTGGCATCACCATGAGCTGTGTCCTTAAGGAAAAGCAAATGGGGATCATCATACTAAGGCTCCCTGATGTGATCATATAAGGTAGACCGAGAAACCATACAAGCTAGAACCCGACTGGGCTCCGAATCATCTCATCTCACGAATTGGTTGACCAAGGCCTGAACATCGGTTGCAAGCGGTCTCTCACCAACGGGAATAAATGCAAGGCTACCCATACTCACTGCCTTGATACTCAAGGCATCGGCCAACACATTGTCCTTCTCGGGATGATACAAATTGGTAATATCATAGTCCTTAGAAGCTCCAACCATCTCCACTATCTAAAATTTAGATCCTTTTGTTTGAACAAGTGCTGGAGACTCCGATTATCTGTAAATGCCTCAAAGACACACCATAGAGATAATGCCTCCAAATCATCAATGCATGTATGGTGGCTGCCAACTCCAAATCAGGAACATGGTAGTTCTTCTAATAGGGCTTCAACTGACGCAAAGCATAAATAATTACTCTATCCTCTTACATCAACACACACCCAATACTGATCCGAGAAGCAACACAATACACTGTATAAGAGTCTAACACTGAAGGCAAAACTAGAACGAGAGCTGTGGTCAAGGCAGTCTTGAGCTTCTGATAGCTCTCCTCACACTCATCCAACCACCTGAACAGAGCACCCTTCTGGGTTAATTTGGTCAAAGGTGCTTCAATGGACGAGAAACCCTCCACAAAGCAATGATAATATCCGGCCAAGCCAAGAAAGCTTTGAATATTAGTAACTGAAGACGATCTGGCCAACTCTAAACCACCTCTATCTTCTTTGTATCCACCTTAATCCTCTAACTGCACACCACGTGACCCATGAATGCCGCCGAACTAAGACAAAACTCACACTTGGAGAACTTGGCATAAACTCCTCCTTCGACCGATTTAATACAGTCCTTAAATGCTAGGCATGATCTTCCTAGCTACGTGAGTGCACCAGGATATCATCAATGCATACTATAACAAACGAATCAATATATGGATAGAATATACTATTCATCAGATGCATGAATGTTGTCGGGGCATTGGTCAGCCTAAAAGACATCACAAGGAACTCATAGTGACCAAAACGAGTTCTGAGTGCCGTCTTCAAAATATCCGAGTCCCAAATTTTCAAATGTTGATACCCAGACCTCAAATAAATCTTAGATAACACCCTCGCTCCCTGAAGCTGGTCAAATAGATCATTAATGTGCGGAAAAGGATACTTGTTCTTGATTTTAAATTGTTCAACTGCCTATAGTCGATGCATATCTGCATAGTACCATCCTTCTTCTTCACAAATAGAACCAGTGCACCCCCAAGGTGACAACTAGGCA
Source organism: Nicotiana glauca (assembly GCA_026770625.1). Classification (NCBI taxonomy): domain Eukaryota; kingdom Viridiplantae; phylum Streptophyta; class Magnoliopsida; order Solanales; family Solanaceae; genus Nicotiana; species Nicotiana glauca. The sequence continues at coordinate 74,234 of MU782509.1, read as the reverse complement.
AAATAAATCCCTTATCAAAGAGCTCCTAAAGATGCTCTTTTAATTCCTTCAACTCACCTAGCGCCATACGGTACAAAAGAATAAAAATGGGCTAAGTTACCGGCACCAAGTCAATACAAAATCAATATCCATGTTTGGTAGCATGTCCGGCAGGTCGGTAGAAAACATATCCTAAAAGTCTTGTACTACCGGTACAAAATCAATATGACAAACACCCCTTCCCAACCATACGTTGGGCCTTCAAATAAGAAATCACCCTGCTGGGAACATAATCTAGAGAACCTCTCAACTCGATCATGGTCATAGCGTGACGATCCAAAATTGCATGACATGGAGACAGCCAATCCATACCCAATATTAAATCGAAATCAACCATACTAAGCAATAAGATATCGACTCTAGTCTCCACAACCCCAATAGTCACCACACACGACCAATACACACGATCCACAACAATAGTACCACCCACCGACATAGATATATGAATATATGAAACTAAGGACTCATGGGGCATATCCAAATAACGAGTAAAATAGGATGACACATTGAAATAAGTAGAACCAGGGTCAAATAATATGGAAGCATCCTTGTGGCATATTGAAACAAATCATTGTGTTTGAAGCAAAAGCCTCTGTCCTGGTAGAGATAGCATAAAATCTAGCCTGACCACCACCTGATCGGCCTCCCCCTTTAGGATGACCCCTAGCTACCTGAGCCCCACCCCAAGCTGGTTGAGTGGGTGATGTAACTGTTGGTGCCGGTATCATCGACCGAGAACTCTGCTGTTGAACCCTACTCAACAATCTAGGGCAATATCTCTTGAGATAACTCAAGTCCCCGTACTCGAAACAACCCCTCCTCTGATAGAGTTGCTGCTCCTGATAACTCAAGGAACTGCCTGCAGAGACCTGATAAGACGAGGCATGGTGAGAACTCTACGCTGGTAATGCACTGAATTATGATTGACCTGAATGAGAACTGTAAGAACCGTGGGTAACTGATGCACCACAATGAGTTGGACGAGCCATCTGAGCGGGACTATAAGGATGACCCGTGTTGTGGTGGGATTGACCCCCAGAAGTAACCTCGCTGAAACCACCCGAACCACGAGGCCTCCTGGCCTCTCTCTCCTCACACTCTTAGGTATGGACCAACTCTAGCCGTCGAGCAATGTCAACTACCTCGTTTAACCAAGCACTTGATACACTCTCCTGAGTCATAACAAAATGCAACTAAAAGTTGAGGCCATCAATGAACCTCCTAATCCTCTCCCTCTCAGCGGGAATCAACCAAACTACCTGACGGGCCAACTCTAAAAACCTCATCTCATACGGGGTCATAGATATGCCTTCCTGATGTAGCTGCTCAAACTGCCTATGTAGCTCCTCCCTGCGAGCCTGTGGCACAAACTTCTCCAAGAAGAAGATGGAGAACTCATGCTATGAAAGTAGTGTTGTACTGACTGGCCTTGTCACGACCCAAATTTCCCACCGTCGAACCCGTGACGGCGCCTAACATTGTACTTGCTAAGCAATCCAATGTTTCAGAATATTTCACCTTTTTTTAATATTTTAACAATTTAAAACTTAACAGCAGTAAATCAATGGAAATAAATGCGGACAAACACAATTTTAAAAGATTATTTTTAAGCTAATAAAAAACCGTAATAAATTCCACCCAGAACTAGTGTCACAACCCACGAACGGTCTACGAATACTACAAATAATAGCTGAATAAAAGTTTACATATGTCTTAGAAGTAGATAAAACAAAAATAAAATAGGAGTGAAGGGGACGTCAGGGCCTGCGGACGCGTCTGCAGGACTACCTTGGGTCTCCTATGAACTGAAGGTAGAAACCTCAAACTGTGGTCAGCCACAGGCTCCGTAATCTGCATAGGAAGTGCAGAGTATAGCATTAGTACGACCGACCCCATGTACTGGTAAGTGCCGAGCCTAACCTCGACGAAGTAGTGACGAGGTAACGGCGGGGCATAACAATATATATATGTAACCTGCAACAGCCTATAATAAATAGAAAAAAGGTGTACATATTGAAATATAACCGGAACATTGCATTAGGGAAACACAGAACTCAGCTATTCTACTAGTATTTATCTATAACCAATCCTTAGGGAGTTTTCAACATGTCAGAAATAATCTTCAATAGAAATTAAAGCAAAAAACAATAACTAATTTGGCATGTATCCCAATCCCACCATATGAACAATATGTCACGCCCCAAACTTGAGGGACATGACCGGCGCTCGATCGGGTAGCCCCAATCAAGCGGACCTGGGTGCCTTTCCTAACCCACATGTTACCCCTGTATTTTTCATTACTTATTAGCCAAAGATTAACCATTTCATAATTTAAATCACTCTTTTTCGAAACATACACAACATGCTTAATTACTTAACAAATTTACAACTTACAAGGCCCGACATATATCTACATAAG
>MU782509.1:27749-67958 GCA_026770625.1 Nicotiana glauca | reverse complement strand
CGTACACCAAAACAGGGCGATTTCACAAGGATCAAAGTTAGCCATACATACCTGGAGTCGAATTTCCTTTCTTTTTCTTTTATCTTCTACTTCCAATTCACCCAATAATCTAGCAGCGTCAATCTAGGTCACAAGTTACACATATATCTTAGAAACGAAATTCATAATTACTATCCGGGCTTATTTGGGTTATCGAGTACCTCCCCTTACTTCTACCCATTTCCATTTTACTAATCTTTAGGTGTAAAGAACATGCATGAGTGTTTTGACTTTCATTTTCAAGAATTAATGCATAAAAATCCCTCTTTCTATTAGAATCTGAAAATCAAGGGAAAAACGGTTAGGGATTTTTACCTGTAGAAATGGAGATGAAGACACTAGCTTTAGAATTTTTCGGACCAAGTAATTTGAAGAAAAAATTTTTTTGAAGAAGATAATCTTTCTCTCAAGAACCCCTCCCTTTCTCTCTCTTATTTTGCTCAGAAATGCGGTTAAAGTGAGGGGTTAGGGCGTTATATTAGAAAGGGGGTCGGGTTTTAAAATTAAAAAAATAGAAGCCCGGGTGAGATCTGCGGTCGCATCTGTGATAGCAGAGTAAAATGCGGTCCGCATAATGGACCGCAGAATTGCTCCTCAAAACCCAAATGTTCTGACACGATCTGCGTCAAGAATGCGGTCCGCATTCATGTTCTGCGGTTGCGTAATGCGCCGCAGAATTGACCGCATTTTAACTTCAATTTTTGACAAATCTTCTGTTGCACTCTGCGGTAGAAATGCGGTCTGCATTTCGATTCTGCGATCGCATAATGGGCCGCATTTTTGACATCATCTTAGACCAATTTTTTGCTTCACTCTGCGGTAGGAATGCGGTCCGCATAGCTGATCTGCGACCGCATTCTTGACCGCAGAATTGAAAATTTTCTGGAAAAATTTATTCTTTTGATTTTTAAAGCTTAGATCACCACGAGGGTCTGAACCACGGCGAGCTAATTCTACACATTCCTAACACAACATTCGGACCTTGACACTATGAGCTACTAGGTTTTAAGCACAAAATTTTACAGGGCCTTACACAATAACAGTATTAATATTCACCCTTATTTCTCTTTATTGCGGCACGCAACCCGATCCTACCCATCCACCCTTATTACTCATCAACACATATCACTTTTATTCCTCATGTTGCGGCGCGCAACCTGATCCCATCCGTCCACCCTTATTACTCCTTGATGCGGTGTGCAACCCAATCCTACCAGACAATCACATTTCTCCCTTATTCCTCTTGTTGCGGCGTGCAACCTGATCCCAATATATATATATATATATATATATCAACACCAATCACAAAAGAATAAATACAAGGTGTATCACAAACTAACTCAAATTCCCACATTTCTTATACTTCAGTCCACACAATGGAGTATCACTATGATTATGAAACTTTACTCATGAAAACTAATCAGCGAGACCAACCAATGTGCACTGTAAGGCACCAATAAATCAATATAAGCCAACAGGGTAATAAAATGAAGCTACAAAACCAATAATACTTCAACGGGAACATCAACAATCAACATAAAATAATTAAATAATTCAATAAAGAGAACAATAGTTAACATAAAGCAGTTAGACATGGAAACATTTATGAGCAAGTAGCAATTAAGGTAAGAAAGCAAGATATAGGGAAATGAAAAAAGGAAATCTAAAAAAGTAATTTGGTGACGCATAGATACTCATAACCACACATATATGCCACACATATGATATTTCACATAGCAAGCAAGTCGGGGATCCCTACTCCCTCAAGTCAAGGTTAGAAGAAATATTTACCTCAAGCCAACGGGTATATCAAAGCTCAATCACCGCTTTACTCCTCGATTCCACCACCAATTAACTCGTTTCTAGCCATAAAAAATTTAATAACATCAATAAACGCTAAATAAGCTAATTCCAATATTCAATTATAGATTTCCCAATATTTTCCGCAAAAAGTCAAAAATCAACTCGGGCCCGCTTGGTCAAAACTCAAAGTTCGGACCAAAACTCGATTACCCATTCACCCTCGAGCCCGGATATACAATTGGTTTCAGAATACGACCTCAAATTGAGGTCCAAATCTCCCAAATTCAAAATTCCTAAATCCTACCCGAGAACACCCAATTTTCCACGAAAACCCCTAGATTTTGAGATGAAATCATGTAAAAAGATGAAATCGATTGAAGAAGATGAGTTAGAAATCACTTACCTATGATTTGGAGAAGTTTGGCTCTTTGAAAAATCGCCTAGGGATGTTTAGGGTTCGAAAATTTGAGAAATGAGTTAAAAATCACGACTAGGATGTGTTTTACTCAGTTATAGGTATCGCATTTGCTATCAAAGGTTCGAAATGCGACCAAGGCTTTGCAAATGCGAAGCATAGCCTGGCCTGCTACCTTCGCAGATGCGAACCAATTGGTCGCAAATGCGATACTCCTCTAGCCTTGACTTCTTCGCAAATGCGAAGAGTTGTTTGCAATTGCAAACACTGGCCTCCACAGCTACTCTTCGCAATTACGATGAGTAGGTCGCAAATGCGAATCCAACAGTGGTCGCAAATGCGAGGCGTCATCTCGCAATTGCGAGATCAAAGGCTCTGCAACAAAACTGAAACCTGCAACATTTTTACCAAGTCTAAAACACTTCGAAGCCTGTATAAAACTCATACGAGCCCTCGGGGCTCCAAACCAAACATGTATACAAGTCTAAAAATATCATACGGACTTGCTCATGAGATCAAATTGCCAAAATAACATCTTAAACAATGAATTTAACACCAAAGCTCATGAAATTTTAAGATAGATCTAAATTTCTAACTTTTCAACCAAAGGTCCGAATTAAGTCAAATCACCTCCGTTTTTCACCAAATTTCACAGGCATGACTTAAATATTACATCAAACCTATATCAGACTCCGAAACCAAAATACAGGCCCAATACCAATGAGGTCACACACTATTTCCATTTCAAAATTCTTATATTTTCCAGCAAATAACTTTTCTTCAAAAATTCATTTCTCGGGCTAGGGACCTCGGAATTCGGTTCTGGGCATATGCCCAAGTCCCATATTTTTTTACGGACCCTCCGAGACCATCAAAATATGGGTCCGGGTCCGTTTACCTAAAATGCTGACTGAAGTCAACTAAAATCATATTTTTATGCCAAAAATCATTATTTCTTAAATTTTTCACACAAAATCTTTCTGGTATCGCGCTCAGACTGCGCACTCAATTTGAGGAGAGATAAAAGAAGGTTTAAAAGGCCTCAGAATATGAAAACAGATTCTAAAACAAAAGATGACCTTTTGGGTCATCACAGGCCTACTCCTCTCATAGGTCTAACACCATCTGAAAGCTGCACCAGTCAACTCAAAAGTAGAAAATGAGACCCCATTGGTCTCCAGAATACCTGTGGTGCGAAGAATCCACTGGAACCTATCGAAGAAGTCCTGATCATTCTCTGACTTAGCCCTACTGAATGATGGATGCTGGAGCCTCCCAAATCTCTCTAGTCTCTTCTGCTCCTCATCACTCAAAACGGGACCCACCTAGGCCTGAGCAATTGTAACCGGCTGGGATGGTAGTACCCCGGTGTCTGAAGTCCCTACACCACCTACTCTGGAGTGCGGGCAGTAGGAGTCTGAGTACCTCCCCCGGCCTGAGAAGTGGTTGTTACGTTCGGTACTAAAATCGCCTGGGCAAGTCTAGTGCAAACAGGCAATATCTGGGCCAAAACCTCCTGAAGTCCTAGAATCACAATAGGTACAGCTGGTGCCTGAGCTGGTCCCACTGGCTCAACCACATCTGGAACCTGCTCCTGAGCTGGAGCAATTGGTGGGTCTGTGGGTGCTGCTCTAGCTGTTGTACGAGCTGCACCTCAGCCTCGACTGCAATCTCAGCCTCTCGTGGCCCTGACTGGTGGTACTGATGGCCGTACGTCCGAATGTAAGGGATGTTACATTATCTCCCCCTTGGGATCATTCGTCCTTGAATGATTGTCCTGATTGTAGCTTCTGCTAACTCCGGACCTTAAACGGGTCTGGTGGAAACATGAACTTTCATTAACACTTCCATACTAAACTGTATGAATACATGATTACTGAACTGTTGAGATACTGAACTGAATGACTACAGCATTTAGTGAATATTAGTCTGCCATGGATACGTGAATACTGAACTAACATGGATATATGAATAAGAACTGGCACGAATATTTGAGTAATTTAAGTACTAATTTGGCATGAATGTCCAAGTATTGGACTAACATGAGTAGCTGAGTATGGAGCTAACATGAGTATCTGAGTACAGAACTGACATGACTATCTGAGTATTGGAAACATGAATGTTATAACATGACAAGTGAAATACTGGTTGTACTACCAATAAATCTCCTTGAGATCATGATACATCTTTGGGGAACCTGGGTGGGTAGAATACCAGGAATTATGTGCTTCTAACATCTTCTTCCCTCACTAATTCCCTATATGGTTGGAACACAAAATCTATCATGGTACCTCAAAGTACTATCATCTCCCCCTTGTTTAAAAGCCATCATCTTATGCCTGTGAATTCCCTCTTTCAGCTACAACAAGTAGGGATCATCAAACTATTTCTCCTTCACTTCGCCTACTAAGGGGGAATGAGTCATATTCTAGACAACAACTCTACTATCTTTGGAGTATGCAAATTGAACCCCTAGCTGGGCTAAGCGATGAACTTCTTTCACCAGGGTTCTCTTATCTACCTCAATCATGAGTTATACTTCCCACACTTCATTATCTTCTTAGGCACTTCCTGAAGACACTTATAGTATTATTGTGAGTTGTATTTGACTTGTGCTCCAAAATTAGAGTCTCGTGCAATGGCACTACCCCGTGATACAAACTTGGGCATGATTTTATAGCTCTTCCGTGATCACTTTATCATTAATAACTAAAATCAGTGATCATTCTACTCACTTTGTGTTTCTTACACATGCTAGACATAATCCCTGTGGTAATTATATAATTTTCCTTCATTACCGAACTGATTTACTTTTTCATATCCCATGCTAACTATTCGGGTTTCAAATCTCTAACTGGACTTACTGAAAGTTTTCACATCACCCCTTAGACCAAAGGTCTTATACTTGTGGATCCTTCTCTTTTTGTTGGGATCCAAATAACTCTCCTTATTTTCTGTAATTCTTTGAACTCTACGTCAATGATGACTAATCTTCCAACTTACTTCTGAGAAATCTTTCTTACTAGGAAAAACTATATTATTCACTTAACGGAAAGCTAATGTATTCACAACTATTATATACAATCTTAATAATTTAACTCTGCTCACACTGTCAATCCTAGAAAAACCACATTACAATAATTCCTAAAGGCTATTCTTCTATAGTTTGTGCTCTCACTGCTAGCTAATTTTTTTCCCACTGCCACTGTATTTCGAGATTACTTAAACTCTTTGGGTTCTAACATATGTTCGGTATTTCAAACTGTCATCCACTCACTAGAGTTAACCTGGCTAAGTGAATCAAATTGTACCTCTACTAGCTCTACTGAAAGTGCTAATTCACTGTATCAACTCAAAACTTACTTACTATTATTTTACTAACCACCTACTACCATCATGTTTTCTTGATCTTCTTTGAATAACTAAAAGTGAAGCATACGGTTATTCTAACTTCCCTCACCATCCGGCCTTGTTCTACGATCGCATACTATCCCTTTTTTTTTCCTTCTAAACTATGTGCATGGATCACACTTAGGGAATTCATCTGCCTTAAATGAAATTGGAATATCTAACCCCAAGATTTCTATACAATGCTAAATCATATCATACTATAAACACCCCAGGTAATCATTTAGTCACATAACCTAAGAGGGAACTGCCATATCTTGTATCTTACATCAATAGTTGCTTCTTATAATAACTTACTAACGTGTTACTTCTAGTTCTGATTTGAATAAATCTAAACAACTTAAAATCATTCCCTGAAATTTAATATTGGCTGCTCTTGGTTCTCATTTTTATACATAATGTCTTCTTAGTCATATACATGAGTTCTATGAAAAATACATCTCTAACAATAACAATTGTTTTTGACTCCTGGGTATTTTACCCTTAGGTTCTGTCCAAACTATAGTGATCAATGTTAGGGTCTGACATCTGAACTATCATCATCCAACTTGTGGCTCCATTTCCAAAAATTAAATGAAGTTGTTCTAGGAGGTAAAACACATACGAAATACACTACCATGCACAAACTTATCTTTCAAAGTATACTATCAACTGATAAATCACTTCCTTTCCCCTCTGGTGAGTCTTGGTCTTAATCCAGACCTAAAATATGCGAAGGTTTCGCTATAATCACTATTAAATACATTTTCTTTGAGAACCCATATGCATCACTGTATACTCACAAGTCACCAAATATTTTGATACATTGAAAATTGGATATTTGGTAAACATATAACTGGATACTGGAGTACTGAATAACCACAAACTTTCTAACTGAAAGATTGTATAACTGGTAACTGAGGTAAATTGATAACCATAAGACATGATGATTGCTTTTGTATTTTCTGATAAGGTTATGCTCTATCCATTGCATTTTTGTAATTTCTAATCTGTACTACTATCTATTGTATCCCACTTTTAACATCCTCTCAAGTCTCATATTTACCAACCTGTATTCCATAATTATACCCCAATAGGAAATTATCCTCTCTAGGACCTTAGGAATCTCTTGTGCATCATTTGGGCATCCAATACGTTTGGAATTCGATAGGAAGAGAAGGTTAACTATTGCTCTAAGCTTCATGGCATGATCTAGAGTAGAATGAAATGAGACAATCCTAGATGTCTTGGTAGTTAACCATTTATATGAGTGGCCAGCACATACATATAAGGGAAACTCCACTAGACACGGCTTCATAAACTCCCTAAGACTCTTGAAACTAGGGCTCTGATACAAGGTTTTTGTCATGACCCGAACTTGGGTCTGGAAGTAACACGACACCTAGTGCCTGACTACATATGACCGAGCGAACCAACTAGCTGGCTGAGTCAACATGTGATATCATAACATACTAAATGTGGAAGATAAACTAACACATGCCAATATACTGAAAGTCTGAATGATAAAAATCAAAGTGTGGAAATTCTAATATAATTCTGAAACATATTTGTAGCCAACATAGCTTAATATGAAAAGGCTGCGACTCTATCTAACTGTTACTCTAGTTTATGAAGCCTCTAATGAAATACTGAAAACTATAAGGTAATTATAATGCCCGAAAGAACTGGGATCACCAAATAGCTGGTACGAGAATCCTAATGCTCTGAATCGTCAACTTGTAAATCATTACCTGCATTGTGAGATGCAGGCCCTAGGCAAAAGGAACGTTAGTATATTTGAATTGCACTGGTATGTAAAGCAACTGAAAAAAAGAATTATAAATATTGAAACTGAAACTAAGCTGATAACTGAGAATTGATAATTGATAACTGAAATGATAACTATTGAAACATAAAATGAAATGATAACTGATAACTGAACTGATAACTGGTAGCTTAAATGATAAGTGATAACTGAAATGATAACTGATAACTGAACTAAACAAAGGAAGTAAGGATATGAATACTCCCTCTTCTGAATGATGAACAACCTGTTTATCTAAATTAGCTACGGCCTCAGGCCCAATATATATTTTCACAAGCTATGACCTCAAGCCCAAGTATACGTATAAATGGCTACGGCCTCAGGCCCAAAAATGCATAGAGCATAAACTACGGCCTTAGGCCCAACACATGCATAAAGCATAAACTACAGCCTCAGACCCAAGTATGTATAAAGCATATAAACTAAGGACTCAGGCCGAAATACAGGTGTTCAATATTCAGGAATTTAAAATTAGGAATCGAGAATCATACTGCAATATATGATAGTGAAATATTGAATCACAGTGAGTTACATGATACTGAAATATTGGATCACACTAAGTTACATAATACTGGAATACTGAATAGGACTAGACTGAAACATATATTCTTGAACTGATTATGAACACTGAAACTTCAACTGTTTATGGCATACTGAGTAATCTATACTAAGACTCGGGGGAATCAAACCCAAGTCTATATTGAATATGCACTGAGCTCACAACATTCAGAATGAAATTCATGAACGAGTTATAAAGCTAGAGAACAGAAATTCTACAACTATTCAAGGAACTAGGCAAAACTCTATTTTTGACGAAATTGGTAACGTTGTAAAAGGAACGTAGTGTAGGGAGAATCATTAAAATTCCCAAACATAGAGAGTTAGCCTCACATACCTTAACTTCCTGCTCTTGATCATAATAAACATCTGCCAACCCTTTCAACTTTAATCTAAATCAATACAAGTCAAAGGGATTCCATATTACTAATAATTCTCATGTTTTGGTAACTTAAGCATCTATAAAACACTTGGTGAAAATAAATCTTCATAGTACTTATTAATGGTGTCTCTACATCCAATAACCCATTCTCTTGTTCCTAGATCAATTCTAAAGCCTCAAATAGTTATAATCAACATTATTCTTTATCACCCATAAGGTAAACAACACCCTTAACCAATAATCAATAATCAACACCCCAAATCTATAATCGTTCATGCTTTTCTATCAAACCCATCAACTCATATCTCAAGAATTAGGGTTTATAATCATTAAACCAATGTTAGAATCAATTAGAGGGTGAAGACATTACCTCTTTGAAGTTCAATCCCCTTGAATTCGAGTTCTAGGGTTCCTTCTGTCAACAATGATGTCCCGATCGAATATCTAATTATATGGAGGGTTTACCCATGTTAATAAGATGTTGGAAAATTAAAATTAACATAGAATCACCATTAGAACTTACCTTGGGTGGTGGAGGGACCCTTAAGGAGTTAGGTTTTTGAGAGCTTTCCTTTCTAGAGCAAGTTTTTATGTTTTAGGGTTGTGGGGGGACGAAATAAGGCTAAAAAATGACTTCCCGAGTCAGCCACCACGTCCCAGTAGGCCTGACCGCAGTCCCGAATGCGGTAAATAGCTGGAGCACTTCCTCACGATCGAGGTCGCTGTCAAATGCGGCCGAACGCTGTGGTTACGCACTGTTCTGTAAAATGGGCATAACTTTTTGCACAAAGCTCCGATTGGGCTCCACAATATATCGTTGGAAATCTATTTCAAAGGCCTACAACTTTCATGCTTTTATTTTCCCAAAGGCCTTCTATATTTTCACTAAACCTTGATTAAAGACGGACCTTCTGCAAACTTAGTCGATTTTGTCGAATCTTATGCACCTCACTCTCCATCTTGATTCCGAAACAACTATTTTCACCAATAATAATCACTTTGGCACTTCATATGTCTAAAATATCAAATTAATACCCATTTAACACATCCAAAGCTAGTCTGAATGTACGGGGTGTTACAAGTATGGCCGAGCGCCTATGAGCGAGCCTACTACATCCGAGTTGTTACATGTACCGAGCCTTATAGGGTCGGACATTTATTTTACTTACTGTATTGAGAGAGTTAAGTCAGTATCAACAAGTAAGTATATCTCCAAATCATGTTTGACTCCTAGTTACTTTCAGTTATTATATTAGTAGTTCAGTTTCAGCTTTCAGTCATTTTATTGCCTTACATACTCGGTACATTATTTCGTACTGATGTCCGTTTTTTGGGGATGCTATATTATATGCGTGCAGGTTCAGATAGACAGACTGCTAGAGCTCCTCAGTAGGTGTTGCCCTAGTTCAGCCTAATCGTTAAGTTCCACGCCTTTCGTAGTTGCCGGATCTAGGGTTTTGTGAACATCTTCTTTATATATGTATATATGTTATGGGTAGGTAGGGGAATTATTCCAATCATGGTACATACATAATAAGACACTTGTAGACATATCCTGTCGGTGTATGCAATATGTTGGGCTTGTAGGCCTTGTATGTATATTTTGTTACTTTGTCAGCTGTAGTAGTTATGATGGCCTTGTCGGCCCAGCTTTATATTGATGTTTAGTTAGCACTAGTTTCCATTTTGTTTTATATTTTTCTTTGCAAATTATCTTGCAATATGGCCCCATGGTTAAATTATGACTTTATATGTTCTGATTCCCTCGGTCGCAAGCTGGTACACTAGGTAAGGTGAGGCACCAGGTGTCGGTCTTGCACCCTCCAGGTTCGGGGTGTGACAAAATTGGGAGCAGAGCAGTTCTGTCCTAAGGATTCTACAAGTCGTGTCTCGTAGGGTCTTGTTTATAGATGTGTTATGCACCATATTATATAAGCAGGGACCTATATGGCATTTAGGTGTTGGTTACCCTTCTTTCAAATCTAAATCGTATTGTAGAACTGAGTTATAGGAAATTTGAGTTAAACTTATGTGTTGGTGTTTGCATACATAGATGAAGGTGACTAGGAAGACTACGGCCAACTAGAGGAGAGATACAATAGTAGGTGAGGGGACCAACAGGTACCCCCAATAGATGGGGCCTAATCTGAGGCCGAGGGAGAGACTGCTACTCAACCATTACCGGATCACCCACCACTTGAGGAGATTCCTAGGGATATCTTGCATTTAGTTCCCCCTCCACTTGCATCAGATTAAGACTTGAGGAGTGTAGTGTATTTGCTGATACAGTTGGTAGCTACCCAGCAACAGGCTAGGGCATCAGCTAGTGCAAGGTCTTATGAGGGGTCTGGGAGTTCAAGGGTACGAGAGTTTATTGCTTTGAGTCCCCCAGAGTTCACGGGGACATATCTGAGGGAGGACCCATAGGATTTCATAAATCAGATTCATAAGATCTTTCGGGTTATGCATGCCACGGAGAAAGAAGCAGTTGAGCTAGCAACTTTTTGACTCCCAGATATAGCCATCCTTTGGTACGAGGTATGGGAGAGGTCTAGGGAACGTGATGCAACTCAAGCTATTTGGGAGAATTTTTTGGATGCCTTCCCTTACCAGTACTTACCGCGAGAGATACGATAGGCTCAAGTCGATTAGTTTCTAGCCCTGAAGTAGGGCAATATGAGTGTTCAAAAATATAGCCTCCATTTTGACTCATTGGCCAGATAAGCACCATCCATAGTTGCTACTATGCAGGACAGGATCCATAGGTTTATAGTAGGGTTGGCCCCAGAGTTGACTAAGGCATGCGCCACCGGTGCATTGCAGGATAGTATGGATATCTCCATGATTTAGGCATTTGCCCAGAATATAGAAAGGGGTAGGCATTAGCAGCAGTGTACAGAGAGGACTAAGCAAGGGCATCGTAAGAGGATGAGATTTCCCAGGTCTTATGAGCAGTCTCAGTGTAGTTATAGGCCCCAGTTCTTCAGACGGGCACCTAAGCCTCCACCACCTCAGTTACATGGTTATAGGTATTAACCGCTATACTCAGTCAGGACCAGGTGATAGCTCAAGGGCGTCGGGTTTGCATCGACAGCAAGGTTCAGGGCAGACATAGTCATTTCCACCACGATGTGACATATGTGGTAGAGGACACTTGGGCTAATTCCAAGCACGTTCTGATGCTTGTTATACATGTGGGCATCCGGGGCATATGATATGAGATTTGCCAAATAGAGATTCTGGGGGTGTGGCACAACCAGCGAGTTCAGCGATAGGATCATCTATGTCTGTACATCCTTCAGGGCTCAAGTCTCTGTCTTCGGGGGGTAGAGGTCGAGGTCGAGGCAGAGGTAGAGGTTCCGGTCAGGTGGTAATCAGAATTTTATATATGCTTTAGCGGGTCGATAGGACCAGGAGTCTTCAACAGACGTTTTGATAGGTATATTGACCATTTGCTCTCACGATGCTTATGGCTTGATAGACCCAGGATCTACTTTATCGTATATGACCCCATTTGTCATGGGAAGTTTGCTATATTGCTTGAAATACTAAGTGATCCCTTTACAGTACTGGGGCAGAGAATCAATTATTTTGAGATGGGTTTACCGAGGTTGTACGCTCACAATTTGTAGTCGTCGGACCTCAACCAAACTAGTTGAGCTAGAGATGATAGATGTTGATGCTATCATGGGCATGGACTGGTTGGCAGCTCGCTATGCCACAGTTGATTGCCAAGCAAAGGCAGCTAGATTTCATTTTCCAGGTGAGCCACTCCTTGAATGGATAGGTAATACAACGACACCCACAGGTAGGTTTATTTCCTATTGAAGGCGAGGAAAATGATCGCAAAAGGGTGAATTTATCATATTGTGCGAGTTAGAGATGCAAATGTTGAGATACCTACAGTTCAGTCTATTCCCGTAGTCAAAGAGTATGCATATGTGTTTCCATATGAGCTTCCAGGTATTCTTCAGAGTGAGAGATTGATTTTAGCATCAATTTGCTTCTAGGAACTCAACTAATATCAATCCCTCTTTATAGAATGGCACCAGCCGAATTGAAGGAGTTGAAGGAGCAGTTAAAAGATTTGCTGGAGAAAGGTTTCATCGGGCCCAGTACCTCACCTTGGGTGCACTGATACTATTTGTGCAGAAGAAAGATGGCTCATTGAGGATGTGTATCGATTATAGGCAGCTGAACAAGGTAATTATTAAGAATAAGTATCCACTTCCAAGGATGGATAACTTGTTTTATCAGCTGCAGGAGGCTAGATTCTTTTCAAAGATAGATTTGAGGTTGGGGTACCACCAGGTCAGAGTTCGGGATAAAGATATTCCAAAGACAGCCTTCAGGACCCGATATGGCCAATTCGAGTTCCTTGTCATGTCTTTCGAGTTGACAAATGCACCTGTCGTATTTATGAACTTGATGAATAGCTTATTCTGACCATTTTTAGATCTTTTCGTGATAGTATTTATCAATGATATTCTGGTTTATTCATGTTAGAAGATGAGCATGTGGACCACCTGCGAGTTGTACTCCAAACCCTCCATGATTGTAAGTTGTATGCTAAGTTATATCAATGTGAGTTCTTGTTGAAGTCTGTAGTATTCTTGGGGCATATTGTATATGATGGAGGTATAAAGGTAGACACTCAGAAGATTGAGGCCGTGGAATCTTGGCCTAGACCAACCACTCCAATAGAGGTTCATAGCTTTCTAAGCTTAGCATGACACTACCGAAGGTTCATAGAGGGATTTTATTCCCTTTTAGCACCATTGACGAAGTTGACGTAGAAAGCAACTAAGTTTCAGTGGACAGAGGCTTGCAAGCGGACTTTCCAAGAGCTTAAAAATATGTTGACCTCAGCGGCAGTTCTAACACTTCCAGAGGGTCCAGAGGGTTATATTGTGTATTATGATGCCTCAGGTGTCAGGTTAGGATGTGTCCTAATAAAACATGGGAAGGTAAATGCTTATGCTTCAAGGCAGTTAAGGAAGTACGAGAGGAATTATCCAACCCGCGACCTCGAGTTAGTTGCGGATGTCCATGCACTTGAGATATGGCAGCATTATTTATATGGTGTTCATGTTGATTTATTTACAGATCATAAAAGCCTGCAATATATCTTCAAGCAAAAAGAGTTGAATTTGTGACAGAGTCAATGACTTGAGTTATTGAAATATTACGATGTTAACATTCTCTACCATCCAGGGAAAGCTAATATTGTAGCACATGCCTTAAGTTGCCGATGTATGGGTAGCTTAGCACATGTAGATTTCGAGAAAAGACAATTAACTAGAGAGATTCATCAATTGTCTTATTTGCGGGTTCGGTTAGTAGATTCTGATGATGGTGGAGTTGTACTCCTAAATACTGCAAAATTATCTATCATAGCTGAAGTCAAGGAAAGGCAGTACGAGGACCCAGAATTGGTCGAGTTGAGAGAGTGAGTTTTGCAGTTGAAGAAGACGTTGTTAGAGCTCAAGGGAGATGGGTTCTTAAATATAGGGGTCGTCTGTGTGTTCTAGATATAGCAGGGCTACGAGGCATGATTATGTCAGAGGTACATTATTCGTGGTACTCCATTTATTCTAGGTGGACGAAGATGTATCATGACATTAAGGATGTGTACTGGTGGAATGATATGAAGAAGAACATTGCTGAGTTTGTCGCCTAGTGTACTATTTGCCAGCAGGTGAAGGTGGAGCACCAGAAGCAAGGAGGACTAATGTAGATTATAGAGATCCCAACGCGGAAATGGGAGGTGTTAAACATAGACTTTGTCGCGGGTTTACCTCATTCTCATTGTAAGTTCGATTCTACATGGGTGATAGTCAATAGTCTCACAAAATCAGCTCATTTCTTACCAGTCAGATCTACATATACAGCAAAAGATTATGCAAAGCTATATATTAAGGAGATAATGCGGCTACACGGAGTACCAGTATCTATTATATTTGATTGTGGGGCAATTTACAGCATATTTTTGGAGGTTATTTCAGAGAGGTCTAGGGACTCAGGTGAATCTCAACACAACTTTTCATTCATAGACTGATGGACAGGCTGAGGCACAATTCAGATGCTCGAGGATATATTACGAGCATGTGTGTTAGATTTTAAAAGAAGTTTGAATGAACATCTACCTCTTATCGAGTTTGCATACAATAACAGTTACCACTCCAGTACCCAGATGGCTCTGTACGAGGCTTTGTATGGGCGTAATTGCATATCTCCTATAGGGTGGTTTGATGTTGGAGAATCTGGGTTACATGGGCCATACCTGGTTTAGCAGGCCGTAGATAAATTAAAGCTTATCCGGGAGCGACTGTTGACAGCTCAGAGTCATCAGAAGTCATATTCTGACATGCAGCAACGAGACTTAGAGTTCGGGGTTAATGACTGGGTATTCTTAAAGTTATCATCTATGAAGGGCATGATGAGGTTTGACAAGAAAGGTAAGCTTAGCCCACGGTATATTAGGCCTTATAGGATCATTCAAAGAGTGGGCCAAGTAGCTTATGAGTTAGAATTGCCCTCAGATTAGAGTCTGTCCATATGCATTTTCACGTATCCGTGCTACGGAAGTGCATTGGCGATCCTACCCGAGTGGTACCCACATATTATATACAGATTATGGAGGACTTGTCATACGAGGAAATTCTAGTTGCCATCCTAGACCGAGAAATCTTCAAGCTACGAATAAGGAGGTAACCTCCGTGAAGGTTTTATGGAGAAGCAAGAATGTGGAAGGTATGATGTGGGTAGCGGAGGAAGAAATGAAGTCTAATACCCCCACCTATTTCAAACTGAAGTTATGGCTCAAGATGGGATACTACAACACAGCTCTATTCAGGCTAGTAAGTCATCAGGTAAGCTTTTATTTTTTAACTTTCAATATTTATGATTGATGGCTGTGTGAGGAAAAATGTTGCTATTTATAGATATTGGCTATGTATGGCATGTATAATATGTTTTCTGGCTGCGTGCAGGTTGGTTTTAGTCTAGTGTACGGAGGAGACTCTGGAAAAAATTTCCAAAGTCTGTAAGAAGAAACATTCGAGGACGAATGTTTCCAAGGGGGAATGATGTTATACCTTATATTTTCGTATGTAAAAGTGTGTAGTAAGCAAACTAATGTATAACCAAAATGAGATAATATTGGAAAGTATATAAAGTAAGTTAATCATGTTAACTTGGAGTTTACAAATATTTAATATCATTAACAACAAGTACAAAGAGGGTTGGAAGGTTCAGAAGCTAAAGGAATTGAAGAAAATAATGTTTTCTCGAAAGTCGACAAGTTAGGAATGTTATAACATGTACTTTTGGGGTAAGACTAGGATTCTTAACATGATAAGGATGTTATGTTATGAGTTATTTTAGTTGTATGATAGTCGTGTGTTATGTTTTGAAGTCAAGTGAGTTGTGGAACAAAAGTCGATGAAAGTCATCACAAGTTACGTTCATAAGTTTTACTAAAATTTGGGTGAAATGTATCTGCAATTTTCTCCTAATATACTTGAATTTATGGGGTTTTCCACCCATAAAATTGAATATTTTTGAGTTTAATTTCTAACATATTAAACCGTTTGTCAATAAGACACCGGAGTAGAGAGATATGGGCATTTTTGCAAAACTGCGTAGACTGCTAGGTGACAACTAGGAGTGTCACCTACTTGCTTAAATGAGAGGATTATACATGTTCCAAAAATGGACTAGTTTGGGTCATCTAAAAAGTCCTTTTAAAGGCCTAGTTCCTTCATATATTATACTGATAATAGGTCATAATAACCAGACATAAGCTTTACAAAAAAAAATCCTCCCAAAAATTACCCACAAACCCTAATTGATTTTCTCTCCCTTTCAAGTTCTAATTGGAGGTAAAACCTAGAGTTTGAAGAACCAAGAAAGTATCTGGGTTATCCAAAAAATAAGGTAATTTTATTGTTCTCTTTCATCCATATTTTCTACCGTAAATGCATAGTAAGTCGTTCTATATTTGTAAGAACTCAGGGGACGGTGATCGAAAGTCATGAGTTTGAGTTATTCACTTGTAGCAGACTATTTTGTGTTGCTATTGGGCTGCATATTTTACTAATATTTTGTGGAGCTTTCGAGGAGGAAGGGTGTGGAGAAACACCAAATAAATGCAGGGTGGTGAGCTGGCCGTTCGTCGTAAAATTTTTGGGTTGTTTGACACTACTACAGTGGTCGTTTTGTGTATGAAGAGATTGGTATGTGTTGGGCTTTTTTGTAGTATTTTGTGGTATATATAAGGTTGGAAAATAATGTATATATGTTTTTATTGTTGTGTTCTTGTGTTGTTGGTGTTATCTTGAATTTGGAGGAAGTAAGGATTTTGAGGGAGATACTGCCCATTTTAATACAAAATAAGTTTGTCGTTTGTTGTGCGATAGTTATACCTTTTGTAACTTAATGATAGTATTATTATCGTTGTTTTAGATTAAGGTGCGAAGAGGTGAGTTCAACTTGATGATTGGAAAGATTGTGATAAGGTATGTTAAGGCTAATCCCTTCCTTCATTTTGGCATGATCTCGTAACTACATGTGTTTGATAACGAGGCATAAAGAGAAGTTCATACTCCCGAATTTGTGTACATTATCCTAGTCTCATAAGTTACAGTAATCTCCCTTATCAGGACTATATATTTATGAGTATTGTCTTCTTCCAGTCAAGAGACTGGAGGGTATATATATATACAATATTATAGTATTTTCACCACCATCGAGATATAATCGGTGGGCAGGCCCCTACCGGAAAATCTGTGATCAGATGGTAAGTTATATACCGAGCTTACTATGGCCGAGAGCCTAGGAGTGAGCCTAGAATGGCCGAGATATAGAGCCTACTATGGCTAAGTGCCTATGAGCGAGCCTACTACGACCGAGCAGTTACACGTACCAAGCCTTATAGGATCGGACATTTATTTTACTTACTATATTGAGAGAGTTGAGTCAGTATCAGCAGGTAAGTATATCTTCAGATTATCTTTGATTCCCAGTTACTTTCAATTATTATATTATCAGTTCAGTTTTAGCTTTCAGTAATTTTATTGTCTTACATACTCGGTACATTATTTAGTATTGATGTCCCTTTTCTGGGGACGCTGCATTTCATGCGTGCATGTTCAGATAGACAGACAGGTAGACCTCCTCAGTAGGTGTTGCCCGAGTTCAGCCTAATCGTTAAGGTCTACGTCCTTTGGAGTTGTCGGGTCAAGGCTTTTGTGTACATCTTCTGTGTATATGTATATATGTTATGGGTAGGTCGGAGCCGTGTTCCGATCACAGTACATCCATCGGTAGAGGCTTGTAGACATATCCTATCAGTTAGTGCAGTATGTTGGGCTTGAAGGCCTTGTATCTATATTTTGTCGGTTTGTCAGTTATAGTAGGTATGACGTCCTTGTCGGCCCAGATTTATATTGATGTTTAGTCATCGCTAATTTCTGTTTAGTCTTATATTTCGCTTTGCAAATTGTCTTACTATGTGGCCCCATGGCTAAAGTATGACATTATATGTTCAGAGTGTCTTAGTTGCAAGTTGGTACGCTAGGTTAGGTGAGTCACCGGGTGCCAATCTCACTCCCCCGGCGTGACACGATCACACCAGTCTAGCACTCATCAACAATCTCTCAAGTTCAAAATTCGATCGGCTAACCTTCCGAAATCCACCCGAGACCCCCGGGACCTCAACCAAATATACCAACAAGTCCTAAAACACGATACAAACTTAGTTGGGGCCTCAAATCACATCTCGCACCCCAATTCAAGCCTAATGAAAACTAAGAAATTTCAACTTCTACAATCGATGCCGAAAATTATTAAATCAAGTCCGATTGACCCCAAATTTTGCACAAGTCAAAAATAACACAATGGACCTTTTCTAACTTCGGAAATCAAAATCTCAGCCCAGTAACCACAAAGTGAACTCTCGATCAAACTCCTCAACTTTCCAAACTTCTAACTTTTCAACTTTTTCTGTTTTAATCCAAAATCAACTATGGACCTCCAAATTGCTATCCGGACAGACTCCTAATTCCTAAATCAGCCAAGAATCTATCAGAATCATCAAAACTCCATTCAGAGTTATTTACACACAAGTCAATATCCGGTCAACATTTTCAACTTAAGCTTCTCCTTGGTGCTAAGTGTCCCAACTCATTTCAAAACATCCTCGAAACCAATCCAACGACCTTGACAAGTCACATAACGATAATTGAGCATAGAATAAGCAGTAAATAGGGGAACGGGACTATAACACTCAAAATGACCAGCCGGATCTTTACACCTTGGCTCTTCAAATATCTTAGGAATTTATGATCAGTCTTAACCACAAACTCTCTTGGCCACAAATAATGTTGCCATGTAGAAATCCCTTCACAAAGCATATAGCTCTTCTTCAAGAGTAGTTCAATGTAGCTCCACTCAGCTTTTCACTAAAGTATGCAATGGGCTTTGAGACCTGCATCAAAAGAGCACCAAATCCTTTCCAAAGGCATCACATTCAACTTCAAAAGACTTAGAAAAATCAAGTAATTGCAAAAGAGGATCAAAACACAATTTTTCTTTCAACAAGTTAAAAGCATCATGGTGTTCTATTCCCCATGAAAAACCTTATCCTTCTTAATAACTTCAGTTAAAGGAGCAGTAATGGTGCTGAAATCTCTAACGAATCTCCTATAAAACCTAGCAAGCCCACGAAAACTCCTTACTTCAGTTACTCTGTTAGGTTTAGGCCTTTATTTGATTTCTTTGATTTTCTCTTCATCAACTTCAACTCCCTTAGAACTAACCACAAAATCTAAGAATACCAAATGATCCACATAAAAAGTACAATTCTTAAGATTAGCGAACAAGTGTTGCTTTCTAAGAACTTCAAAATTTTGTTTTAAGCGTTCCACATGCTCATCTAGTTTAGAATAAACCAAGATATCATCAAAATAAAACACCACATAGTTTCTATGAAAATCCTTAAAAACATGATTCATCAATCTCACGAATGTACCGGGTGCATTAGTAGAGGCAAAAGGCATAGTTAACCACTCATAAAGCCCATATTTGCTCTTAAAAGCAGTTTTCCATTCATCTTTAGGATTCATTTGAATCTGATGGTAACCACTTTTTAGATCAATTTTAGAAAAGATTTTAGATCCATGCAATTGATCCAACATGCCATCAAGACGAGGGATATGATGGTGATACTTTACCATTATCTTGTTGATTGCTCTACAATCCATGCACATCCTCCAAGTTCCATCCTTTTTGGATACCAATAGAACAGGAATAGAGTAAGGACTCATTCTCCCTCTCACAAAATCTTTCTCAAACAACTCCTCAACTTCTCTTTGAAGCTCTTTTGTCTCTTCTCGATTACTCCTATAAGCATGCCTATTTAGAATTTGTGCTCCAAGCACAAAGTCAATTTGGTGCTCAATGCCACGCAAAGGTGGTATACCTTTAGGAATATACTCAAGGAAGACATCATCAAAATTCTGCAAAAGAGAAGAAACACAACTTGGCAAATAAGAAGTTAGTAACTCAAAATTAATCAAAACTTCTTTGTAAGTAAGTAGTATACTGTGCAACCCCTCATTTCTTGCATTCAAACACTCTTTGGCTATTATGTACAAACTCTCCTTTTTCTTTTCCTTTGCCTCTTTCCGCTCACCAAAACTTTCTTTTTTATCACTCAAACCCTCTTTTACCACTTTGCTCAAGTTGTTGCCCTCTCTATCTCTCTCCCTCTCACTCATCTCACTCACACACTCTCTCTCTCTCGGCCATTTTCTTTTTTTCTAGCTCTTGGCCTTCTCTCTTTTATTTTCTTTTCCCTCAAGCTCACTTTTTTTTCCTCCCCTTCATTTTCCCATTATTTCCCTCAATCTATACAAGGTGCAGGGGTATACTTCTTGTCATTAAGCTCAAGAGAATATTCTCTCTCTCTCTCTCTCTCTCTCTCTCTCTCTCTCTCTCTCTCTCTCTCGGCCATTATCTTTTTTTCTAGCTCTTGGCCTTCTCTCTTTTATTTTCTTTTCCCTCAAACTCACTTTTTTTCCTCCCCTTCATTTTTTCATTATTTCCCTCAATCTATACAAGGTGCAGGGGTATACTTCTTGCCATTAAGCTCAAGAGAATATCAATTATTTCTTCTATCATGAAAAATATTTCGATCATATTGCTATGGACGACCTAACAAGATATGACAAGCTTTCATAGGAACCACATTACAAAGAACATCATCCACATACCTATCAACATTAAAGGAAATCATGCATTATTTGTTGACTTTCAGTTCACCACTATCATTCAACCATTGGAATCTATAGGGCATAGGGTGTATCATGCATGCAAGCTCTAACATGTTCACCAAGTGTGAACTAACCACATTAGCACAACTACCACTATCACTAATCATAGAACAAGTTTTTCCCCTTATTCTACACCTAGTATTAAATATATTTTCCCTTTGCTCTTCACTATTGATTCCTAAATTAATAGTCATATTCCTTCTAACTACTCCAACCAAACCATCATTAAAAATCAGCTCTACACCATCTTTACTCAAACCTTCCTCTTCTTTCTCTTCCTCACTTTTTTCTCCCTCATATTCTCCATCTATAGTCCTCCTAA
This sequence comes from Nicotiana glauca, assembly GCA_026770625.1. NCBI lineage: Eukaryota > Viridiplantae > Streptophyta > Magnoliopsida > Solanales > Solanaceae > Nicotiana > Nicotiana glauca. The sequence continues at coordinate 46,892 of MU782509.1, read as the reverse complement.
CTACCCCAACCAAACCATCATTAGTAAGTTCTGCATCATCTTCACTTACTCCTTGCTCTTCTTCCTCAATTTTTTTACTCTCATATCCTCCACTTCTCTTAAAAAAATATTTCTTCTATTTGGACATTCATGCATCATATGGCCTCTTCCATGACATTACATTGAATGGAACTTGAAGATTTAGAGGATCTAGAATTGAAAGCTTTTCCTCCCTCTTTCTCATCAACTTTACCTTTCCCCTTGTCTTCTTGAGGTCTAGAAATCACTTCTTGTTTTGGCCATGGCTTCTTGGAATTAGTGTTTGGCTGACTTCTTCATGAGCTAGCTTATTGCTTTCTTTTATTTTGCTTTTCTATTTTTGTAGCCAAATCTACTAACTCATCTATAGTTACATATTGTTGTATCTCTATTACATCAATTATTTCTCTATTTAAACTATTAAGAAATATAGGCATAGTGGCCCTTTCTTCTTCCACACAATTAGCTTGGATCATAGCCATATCCATAGCTTTAAAGTATTCATCAATGGTTTCTTGCTTCAAGGTCTAAAGACGCAGTTGTAGGTCTTTTCGAAAGTGGGAAGGCACTGACCTCTTCCTCATGACTCTCTTCATCTCGAACCAAGTAGCAATGGATGGTTCTCTATCTTGTTGTTTGTCCCTTGTAAGCGTTTCCACCAAATAAAAGCATAATCAGAAAATTCCACACCGACAAGGTTAATCTTCTTACCTTCAGAATAGTTGTGACAGTCAAAGATGGCCTCAACTTTCCGCTCCCAGTAAAGTTACAAGTTTGGGTCTCTTGTGCCCTTGAAAGATGGCATCTTCATTTTTATGCTACTAATATTATCATCTTCTACTCTACCTCGTTGTCCCCTCCAATCTCTTCCCACCCTATCTAGATTTACATCAAGATCATCAACAAAATCCTCTATAGAGTTTTCTTAATTTACAATGGGGGCATAAGGTACATTTCTTCTATTATGAGGCCTAGGATTATTTCGAGATTGTACATCAGGTTGATTTCCCCTCCTAAGTGCAGTTATTGTCTCATTTTGTTCAGCAATAATATTCCTTATCTCTTGGAATTGCAAGTTTCATCTCTCGAACTGTTGGTGCATAGCTTGTGGCATGAAATCATTCTTGCTCGGATTTCGGCTTCCTGAAGAACTCTCTGTTCATCATCACTAGCACCTGTATGAGACATTTTTAAAAAAATAGTTATCACTCAAACTTTGGCTCTTTCCCTCAATTGTTCTCACCCACTCTTGCCTTTCCCCCTCAATTAACCTTTGAAAAATACCTTATAGATTTATAATAATCCCAAATCGTATCAAAGCCCTTAGAGGTAAAATAAGAAATTTTGGGACACTAAAGAAAGTGAAGAACTGATCCTAGAAAGAGTAGGATTTAGTTGAAACAAAATTCAAACAAAGGAAGTGATTTTTAGAACAAGATCAAAGGAGTAAGAAAAATGGTTTATTTTCTTATCCTTAAAGATCTAAGATTCCCTCATCTTGTTTCCTTTGTTGACTTTGTAAACAAACACAAATAAAATCTGATTTCTTGAAGAGCAATATGATTCTCCCTTTTTTTTTTATAAAAGATTTTTTTTTTACTGTTGTTATATTGTTCACTGCTACAATATTTTTTTTGTTTTTATTTTTTATTTTTTTACTGCTCTTTTGTTGAAGAAATCTCCAAGATTTATCAAGAATGGAATCTTGATACAATCGCTTTGATACCTCTTGATAACACAAAGGCTCAGAGATCCAAGAACTTAAAGCAAATAAGTTGAAAAAATGCGAAAGCACTAAAGAAATGCAATTGAATTGAGAAAAGCAAGAGAATAAACTAGATATGTTAAAATTCAAGGAAAGATCTAACAACCCCAATATTATTTTAATCTAGATTTTGACAAGATCTTACTGATAACAAGTTAGTTATGAAACCAATTTCCTTCACTAGAGATAAGTTAATCATGAGCTAGATTCAGATCTTGACTTCTGGTTTGAATAACTTACGACAACTAGTAAAATAAATTAGTCGTCTTCAAAGAATATCAAAAGAAACGAAAGATATCATAAGAAAGAAAATTATCTTACTACCTTAAGCTATGAACTAGTTAGGGTTTCAAGATAAATCCTAAAGTAAATTTCACAAATGTTCAAAGAACTCACAATAATAATATTAATCTTCAATGTTGTTCTCCACAATGAAAGACAAATACCCATTTATATAGTAGTAAAGAATGAACTAGTCAAGACTTCAATAAATGAGAATTATATTCTCTAGAAGTATAGAAGACTACCCACACTAAGACCAATATAGTCGACATACACATAAACCAATGCAAGTCAACATAGATTAAATAACTATAAATATATATTCTAGAAACTATTTTTGGGATTATTTGTGCTGCTGAAAATTCCTCTTATGGGGGCATATTTGGGTCTCATTCCATCTCATCTTGGACTTTAATTTGGGCCTCCATATAGTTGCAAGAGTTGGCCCAAAGATCCTCCTTGTGTTGGAGCTCTTCTTCTATCATAAGAACTTTTTAATTGTCGATTAAAGTCCATTAAGCTTGTCTTGAAATTTCTTTGTTTGAGACCTTGTCATGGGCCTTCTTGGAGCTTCCAGAGCTTCATCCTTCCCCTTTAATGCCATTAAGCTACCTTGGATTCTATCAACGGGGCCAATAATATAGTATCAAGCCACTCGGTAGGAAAATCATGTCATAACATAACATACTTAGCCTTGAAGTGGACTCGATTGTACCCGGCCGTAATAGGACCCAGTAACGTCTCATGTCATATCATAACGTACCCGGCCTCGAAGAGGACTCGGTCGTACCAGACCTTAATAAGACTCGGTAATGTTAAAACCACATGCAGCAGTGTGCACGTATAAGTGTCATACCAGGCTCGGCGTGTGTGTGCATATATATATATGATCGGAGTGACTCAAGGTCGTTATCCTCCGATTATCATTACAAAGATCATAAGAAGACATCAGATTCAAAGGCTATCAAGTTGAGAAGTGATCCTGACAAAGAACAATAAGAGCCATGAACTATAACGATATGAAACAATGAGGTTCACAAGCTTTAATCTTGAAAATAGAGTTCCTTTTGAAGTAACAACGTTATGGTCACGTTCGTGGTAGATTATACCAAAATAAAGAAAGAGTGAGCCTTAACATACCTTTATCGTTTACTTAACGAATCAACTTATACCTTTCCGAAGACTTCATTCTACATTAAGACAGTAAAACTTGTATTTATTGACATAGAAGGACTTACAAATATGTGTCTAAGCTAGTAGGTCACTTATAGAAAATCGTATAGCCTTTCCCCTATAAAATTCCACTTCCATCAAACTAAAACCAGCATCAAAACAAATAAGAACAACATCAGAAGTAACACACCCAAGCTACTATATCAAGAACCAGTCGAAACCTAGCTCAAAACCTTTCCAAAATAGTACATACACACAAACACCTCAAACATACTTCGACCTCCACTTTGAATTCATAGTTTTTACATGTTTTCTTCTTCATTTCATACATGAATAATTTTAAAAAGAACATCCACTACATAATCATGTTATATTCCATAATTTCCAGCCATCACAATTCATACTCTCTCTGTTCTAATTAATGTGTACCTGTTTGACTGGGCACAGAGCTTAAGAAAAAAAAGACTTTTAGAATTTGTGGTCCTAAACAAGTCAGAAAAGGATCCTGAGTATTTGTGTTGCTATAAAAGCTTCACAATAAAGGTAGAATTGTAAGTTTAAGCTATATTGTTTTCTAATTTAAAAAGGAGTCATTCTTTTTGAAACGGACCAAAAAGAAAATAAGTTCACATAAACTGGAATGGATGAAATAATTATCACCTAAAAACAACCCAATAAAACAGTAGCCATATCTTAGGCTATTTCAATGTTATCATGTAGTAATCTGCCTCAAACAACCTCACCAACACTTGTAAAAGCTTAAGCACAAGCAAGGAGATAATACAATTACCTTACACATTAACTACAACTCGAAATCCAAGCTCCTCTTAGCTCACAACAACCCTTAATGTCATTAACACATCATAGAAGCACTTTCCGCTACCTTCATGGGGTTCTTGATGTTAGATATAGGTGGTTTACCTTAGAAACTATCCTTAAACCTTTGAGAGATCTTAGATAGCCTTTCGAGAGATATGGGGTGTGCTCTGGTCGAAAAATGAGAGAGATAAGGGCTTCCTCCATTTTTATAACAAAAGAATAGGCTTCCACCGCCTAGGTGGATCTCATAGGAGCTATCTCCGCAGTCTCACTAAAACGCAAATATCTATCTATTCCGATAGCGTATTGATGAACGAATTAATAAGTTGAAAACTATAACCGTAGAACTTAAATTTGGTGGGTAGTGCACCCCGTAAATCCAAGTACAATGAGAGAAAAGCTCAGTAACATTCCAAATTTTAGTAAAATTATGAACGTAACTTGCGACAACTTTTGTCCACTTTTATTTTACAACTCACTCGACTGAAAAACTCAACACACAACTATTACAAGATACAAATACCTCAAAACATGAACTTCTTCGCATGTTAAATACTAGGAGTATTACCCCAAAAGTACGGGTTACAACATTCCCAACTTGCCGACTTTCGACTTAACTTATTTGCTTCTATTCATTTAACTTCTAAACCATCCAACATGTTATATACATGGTTTTCTATACTCATGAAATTGAAAATAGTCTTGATCTCCGAGCTTATGTCGACTAAATCATGACACACTTTAACATGTGAAAATGTGGGATGTCATAGGGATTCTTTGTCCCCCTACATCTGAATCATGTGCACGGACATGCTCTCTAGGAAGATTGACCATGAAGTTGACCTAACCAATTGGTTTCCAATTTCAATCAGTTCGCACCTTTTCTTTGACGAAGACCTTACTCTTTCTGCTAGAGCCAACATAAAGAACTGCAAAACCTTTTCGAGAACTCTCAATATTTTCAATTCACATAAGGTCAATATGACGAGGTCTGAAGTTAACTTCTCCAAAAATTCTAATCCTGCTGACTTAGAACTATTTTCCAACATACTGGGCATTAAAGCCAGTAACAATATTGGCAAGTACATGGGCTTTCTCAACCTTCACAAGAGACCCGGACATTGTGACTTCCACTTCATTATTGGCAACATGAATACTAAGTTGGCTGGCCAGAAAATTAGGTTCCTTAACATGGCTGGGCGTACCACTTTGGCCAAAGCTAGCCTTGGCAAATAACCCTTGTCATGTGATGCAGTTCATAAAGCTCCCTGGTAGCTCCTCCAATAGGATAAACAAAATTCAAAAGGATTTCATATGGGGTACTACTTTTGAGAAGAGGAAGATGCACATGTTTCGGTTGAATGTCATTACCAGATCCAAGCCACATGGTAGCCTTGGCATCCGAAAAGTAGAGCAACAGGGAAGGCTACTCAGGCCTTTCTTGGAGGCTTTTTCACAAGCTTGACACCTTGTGGGCTAAAGCTCTTACTGTAAACACATCAAACCTAATACTGCTAGAAGAAAACCCTCATCTAGGACTTGGCAGTGCATTCTTGATGGTTTGAGAATCTTAATAAAGATTCCAGATGGGTAGTTAATAAAGGGAATAGAGTTAACTTTCCCACTGATAGTTTGATCCCCAACACGACCCCATAGATACCCTTATTAGTGGCCCCAAACTAAATGGGAGGACTGCATCAAGATATCCTCCCTTTTTAGCAATGGAAAGTGGAACTTGGAGAACCTCTCCTTCCCCATTCCCGAGACACTGGAACACACTATCAATAATACTTTCATCAATGATACCCCCCAGAAAGAGGAAAACTCACATGGGTCTCACCAATAGTGGCCTATCCTCTTCAAAGTCAGCATATTCCTTTCTACTAGCTCGGGGGGATCACTAGGCCAGGGACCCTCCTTCACATGGATTTGGAAGCTGGATGCCCCAAACAAGATCAAATTCTTCACATGGCTCCTAACTCACAACATGTTACCTTCCAATAAGTATCTCCACAACAAAGATCTCCACCTAAACCCTTCATGCACTATGTGCAATGACTGAGGATCCATCACATATTCTTTTAGTGCACTAATGCCAAAGCCTTCTGGGGTAGTATCTGTTAATGCTTTACAAATCAAGCAATGTCCCGACCACTTCTCTTCAATCCAAACTCCTGGAATGAGAGCTGGTCCAAACTTAAGGACATGGCCTTTAATGATTGTATCCACCGGCAGTTCCTCCTACCTTTGTGCTTCTAAAATATATGGTTAACCATGAACAACAATCTATTTCACAATAGGAAAGATTATGTCCCAACGCAAAATGTTATTGCTAAGGCTAAGGAAGACTGCCTAGTGGCCAGGAGCAATTCCTTAAAGCAGTGGGTTACCATAAATGTCAAATGGTAACCTCCTGACAGGGGTACTTACAAGCTTAACACTGATGTATCTTCCTTTGGGAACCCACAGATAGGGGGTATGGGGGTGCCATCAGAAATCACTCTGACGACTAGATTATTGGCTACATGAAGGACTTTCCGGCTATCACTAACAATCTAGGGAAACTAAATACACTCTTCCAGGGGCTCAAGTTAGCAATAGAACATAAACTGATCCCCTTAATCATAAACATTGACTCATTGGAAGTCATTAGAATGTTAAATGATGAACACTTGTCTTGTGATCGTAATTTTTTGAATCCACAGGAAATCCAGCCATTAGCCAGAGCTTCAGGGAGCAGAACCATGTGGCACACCTTCTAGCTAAGGAAAGAGCAAAAAGGAAGCTTTTTGATAAGACTTGATTTTTGATAGTTCCTCCGGTGTTTGCTAATGATACAACGTAGACAAATATCCTAGGAACTACATTTAGTAGAAAACTTTGGGTTGTAGTATTAACACTCTTCCAAACAATAATGGCCACCCGTGCAGCCCCATGAACATGCAAATGTAATTATTGTTTTGTTTTATGAAGTGACTAGTTTACCAAAAAAAAAAAAAAAAAAAAAATTAATAATAACTCACCCCAAAGAGGTTGACACAAGCCCGGGCATACCATGCTCTGGCTCCAACTCAACTCATTCACTAGGTCTTTCTAATTTGACTGCCTTCACCATCGCTTTATATGAAAATACTCGTTAAACCTCTATTTAAAATTTTGCATTACCTTCTATGGTATTAGTTGCCTTCTCCTGCTATTTTTTTTCTCTTTGGAGTCTTGGACTTTCTAAAGGATAATACTTCAATCAATATTCATAGCAATATTTTTATTATGATTTTTACTCGTACCGTTACAGCGTCTTTCCAAGAAATAATGAATGAGCTACTCGAGCAACAGTGAATAATTTACCAGTCTACACTTTATAGCATCTGATACATGCGCCAATACCCTTTTTTTTAATATTACCAAGGATAAATCTATCATATCAGGTACATGCGAATTCATTAAATCTGGTGTATCTACATGCTGCTGGATTGTATATAACTTGAAAATTCCACTTTGAGTTCCCTCTTGCAGAAGAAATCAAGAATATGCCACATAGCACATCAGTATCGAGCTAAAAGAAATGCACTCTAAATTCAAGACTAAGTCAGCTCAAACAGTCCTGTAAGGAGGGAAAATAGTCGATAACTTCTATAAAAGCAAGAGGAGCATAAAGATTAACACGGAACCTCATAAAGTACAGCAAAAGCCTTATTTATTTAGCCACTTTGGCAATTGCAATTTTAAGCACCTGGTCTTCAACCCCTTACTAGAAGGAAGAGTACAAGTAACAACAGCATTTTTTTCCAAAGCATGAACCCCCTCCTAATTAGGCATCCTTCAGCTATTACCAACAATGGGCTAGATCAGAACCTATATTGAATTTCTGCAAGTCATACCGCAATCTTACTTAAGAAGTTGATAATAGCTTAACTTATTCAAGAAATCAACTTGGAGGAGAAGTAACACATTCAATACTACATACTTTACCATGCTGAGCCAAATTGAAGGAAGTTTTGGTCAAAGTTCATATCCGACTTATATCACGGCCAAAGATAAAAGTTGTCAACCAGTTGATTGCTACATAGAATCTGTTCCGCCAGCTTACAACACGAGTTAGATATGCTGAACGCCAAATTAACCAACTCGTGAATCCAGCCAAAGAGAGACCTTTTGCCGCCTGCAATAAGTCATCAAATGAATAAGCTAACAAGTTTTATCGGGTACGAAGCATTTCCACAAAATGATAAGGACCTTGCTCTCTCTAAGGTCCACAAGGGCCTTATATCTGCCAACAGTAGCCATGCTCCCTAAGTGTTTATACATAAATGGATCTCCAAGGTTCATGTCCTTTGCAGAATTAGCATGCCCTCCACCTTCTCTACCCAACCGATTCAACAGACCTGCCAGATATTTTCCCTGGCGTTCTGCAACCTGATCAAACCAAAGAATGGTACATCAAGAAAATTGGCCTAGTTCACCTTTCAAAGCTGCAGTTAGTTCAGACACACTATATCTTAACCATAACAGAATATTCATCATCCATCACAGCCCAACAACCATATGCAACACAAAGAGTACGATTATGTAAGGTGTTATTATACAGCAATTTCCATGAATTTTCTCCACTCACCTAACAGAATCATGCACTAAACTACATAAATAATTAGATTAAAAAAATTGAAATGCCACGTACAATGCCTGATATCATAGTTTAAGGTGGCGGAAATCCGAGATGGTGAATGGTGAGTAACGACCAGCCACTGCAACAGTATTTCCTCATATGATAATATGCATTATAGAGCCTCTGAAAACAGAGGTTTTTATAGCTTACATAATCAGCTATAATAGAGCACTCAAATCAGCAGCACATAACTGTGTTTTCAAATTCAGGTGAATCGATGATGCGGTAAACTAGATGTATATATATAATTAGCCCCAACAATTTTCAAAACTTTATGACTTTGCAACCTCATCTTTAGGCTTGACACACTTCGGCAACTCTATACAAATTTTTTTAAGAAATGTATTGTCCCAGTAACTCACTTGGGCCAAAGCTGGAAGAACTTGTTTGCCTGTACCCTCAAGGAACCCACTGCAATCGCCAATTGAGAAGACATCCTCAACTGATGGGACGCGTAACCATTCATCAATCCCTATCCTGTTAATATACAGATACTTGTCAGTATATTATAGACAAATAAAACAACATAAAATATGCCTAGCTTTGGAAAGACGAACCATGGAAAACCATAGAATCCAGCTATCTATTTGAACATAAGTTGGAGTCAGCCATTTTTATATTCTTATTCAAGGTTATCAAAAAAAGAAATGTTATTTTTCAAACCGGTTTTGGAAACGCCTTTCTTGAGCCAAGGTTCTATCGGGAATAGCCTCTCTATCTCTCACAAGGTAGGAATAAGGTCTGTGTATACCCCACCCTCCTCAGACCACACTTGTGGGATTACACTGGGTCTCGTACAAGGTAGGGGTAAGGTTTGCGTATACCCCGCCCTCCCCAGGCCACTCATGAGATTACACTGGGTTTGTTATTGTAGTATCAAAAAAGAAAAGTTGGAGTCGACCGTTTTGGCAGCTTGTGATCACTAAATAGAACAACCTCACCTATTCCAGCTGAGCAGGAAAATCTTACCAAGTTCATTAATCATTAAATGTCCAGATACAGAAATAAATGACTTGCTACAATTCTAACTCTAGACTTACCTCCCCCTAGCTTTTGGTAAATCCAGAGAGTTCACAAAAGGCGAGGGCCCAACCCCAGTAGACCACACTAACAGACCATATGGGACATCCGTGCCATCACTAAGAATTATCTTCTCAGGTTGCACATCCTTTACAACTCCTCGTACAAGACGAACTCCTGACTGAAAACTGACATTAATAATAACTTGAAAGAAATACAATAAGGATAGAATATCAAATACCTGACATAAATAAATGAAAATTATAATCGGCATGCTCAAGTTGAATCGGTTGGGAGCAAACAACATGAAAGTTCATCTTCATGTATGCCAGCATCAAAAAGATGGGAGTAAAAGACAAAAAAGTATGGCAAGGAAGTCCCATGGAAGAGAAACAAGCGTATGAGTGAGAAATTAATCCAGAACTGGAGCCATAGGAGCAACAAGGGCATAAAATATAAAATTAATTCCAGTGCTGGAGCCAGATATGGTAGAAATGTAATCCACTACAGGAGCCATAGGAAAGCGAAAAGGGCATAAGGAAGAAAACTAATCCTAGTCCAGAGAAATTAAGGTCGTATTTCACATATTCATCAGAGTGATGGACAAGTTCGAATAAAAGAAGTAATTTAGAATAATACTTCTCTGCGGATTATTTAATTCCCCGACTATAGTAAAGTTCAGGAATTTTAATGGTACAATTTATAACATATCAATCATCACTAGCACAAGATATTTCATCTTATGCATAAAATATATTCAAGCATTCCTTGGAGTAATGGTGCCTTATGAGTTATGACTATCAAGGGCAGCTTCAGACAAAACACATCAATTTAGGATAAAGCTTCTCCGCTGTTTATGAGGTTCTCTGACCACTATCATGTTCTGGAAGTTCAGTGGTGTAATTCACAAATAATCACTAGCAAAAGTTGTATTGGCCAATATAAACAAAAATGATGCTTTCGCATTAAGAAAGAACCGAGGAACAATTTTGCAATTGTCCCGTCTTAAATTCACTCTGAAGCTTCATCATCTTGCAATTCACCTAGTATGGAGTAACTGAAATTCAGAACAAAGTTCTATCAGCTAGCCGATAATGAGGTAACATGCCAAAGTTCATATTGAACTCTCTCCTATACATGGATTCACCAACTGTCGTTTTGCTTCTTAATTCTGCCTGTGGAGATTAGACACACATGGTAAAGCTATATGCCAGGTGACCCAGGAAGCACCATCCTACTAGCATCATAATTTGGAGAAATGGATAAGCAGAAAGTTATTCTCATCTTTGATGAATTTTTATTCATAATACTTTTGGCTGAGCTTCATGAATATAGGATGAGACTGTTAAGCTTATGGAAAGCAGATTCTTTTTTTTTTTTTTTGGATGGATATGGAGACAAGAACTTTGTTCTGTTTGGTGATGCATTCTCAAATCCTAAGGCTGTCCCTTGACCTTTTAGAGCTGTTAAAAAGGTTGCAAGAATCATAGGTACAGACAATGCAGAACCTGCTTCATTGAACAATTTTTTTTGAGCATGAGTGTGATAGTTTGACTGCACGTATATGTATGGCTTAGTGGTCGATGAAGCTAGAATAAAGATCATGGCAGACCAGGACCTGAACCCTACCAGAGAAAAAAAAAGTCAGGTGATTTGTTCCCAGTGGGGACAGATTTACACTATACCTATATTGCTGCAAAGATGTAGATGTCCCATGACATAATCGAGGTGAGGATAAGTTAGTCTCGACACCATTGTTTCCAATTTTTCTTGTGTGTGCGTGGTGGGGAGTGGGGGTGGGGTGAGAGTTTGGCATCCAGGAAGGAAAGACATTTCAAAGCTCCATGTTGTCAGCAATTACTCAGTTTTTGTGGCTTGGATGTAATATAGCGAACTTTTCCATGTTTGTGAAAAGACATAAGTTCTCATCATGCAGTTGTTTTTGATATATATACAGATGCAAGAGGTCTATATTCTTTCATTCAAGAGTCCACCAATTTCTTCTATTATTCTTAATCTGATAAATCTCACACTTCAATGGAACTCTCCAAATTACTTCATCATAAAACTCTCCAAGTACCTTGACTCTTCTATCACGGATGGCTTCAACAGAGGTATTCAGAACAAGTTGTATAACCAATCAATCTACTCAATCTTCCTTGGGTAATAGTATAAATTCTACGGAACAATCAAGAAAAAGTTCTTTTTCAAAGCTATAAATAGTATCAATATATAGCCTTTGTATATTATGAGAAACTCATAGTCGCAATTCTTTTTTGATAGATTGAAAATGCACATTTTACTACGCCAACCATTATCCCCAGAAATGTCGTAACGCAAATTAAAAATTGTGAAGTAATGATTTCTTATGAGAAAAAAAATGATTTCTCCATATCTGACAATGCTATAGTACATACAACACGTACATGTATGCACTACATAGTTATATATATGGCAGAATAACACAAAATTATATATCTCTTTGACAAATTCTCACCTTAGTCAACTGTTTGATTGCATATACACGTAAACGATCATCGAAGGAGGATAAGATCTCATTTGCCTGTCAGATGAGGACACAGAGATTAAAGTAATTAATGCTACAGCTCCTTCACTGGTAAATCACAGAAAAGCAAGTATAGTGATACTAACACCTTAAACAACAGAAATATTTGAAGAATATCTTTTAGAAAGATTCTTAACTCAGGAGATATACTGGCAGTGCAGTGAAAAGAACCAAAAAACTACAGAGGCATAGCCATTTTAAAAATTGTAAAAAGTTTACCTCAATCAATGTAACGTGAATATAATCTTTTACATGAGCATATCTTTGATGAACATCCCTCATGATAAAGTCGCTAAGTTCACCACTGAACTCAACTCCTGTTGGCCCACCTCCAACGACTACACAGTGTAAGAGACGGCGCTTTTCTTCCTCAGTAACTCCTGCGCCCATTACCAAATCAAGAAATTAGTCTATTACTTACTTTAGATATCAGGTGTTTCAAATGAATCTCTGCATGGCGAACATACCAGGCACATCAGACAGCATCAGGTTTAGAAGTAGTTTCCTACGTATTTCCTGAGCATGGTGAACCTCACGCAGAAAAATAGCATGCTCCATTACACCCTTAATCCCAAAGGTCATTGCTTGTGCTCCAGAAGCAATCACCAACTTGTCATATGAAATATTGAAGTTCCACGGCTCAAGGACATCAACTCCATCTGTCACAGTTTGGCAGCTCACCTGAAGTACACACAAAGTGATAAAGGAGCATCTATTGTCCCATGACGAGTCTAGTAAAATACTCTAAATTGTTAATTCTCTAAGACTAAACAGCCAATCAAAAATGGTGCATTTGGGGGTGTATTTGGTATGAGCAAAAATATTTTTTTATTTTTCCATGTTCGGTTGTTATGAAAAACATTTTCCTCATGAACTCATTTTCCTCCAATTGGGGGAAAATGTTTCTCTATTAAGAGAAGGGAAAATATTGATCCAAACCGGAGGGCTGCGACGGGCACCCAGTGCCTTACTCAACCGAATACCAATGTAACGCATCTTTCTCACCACACCATAATGGGTAAATGGGCCAGAAGGGACGTCATGAGATAACCCGAATAAAACATAAGGGAACACTAGACATAGGACGACCCAACATGACATAGAAACTTATATGTGAGAATGCACGGGAGAAAAATCTATTATTAACAATGATACAATGAGTCCTATATATAATACATCTTCTACTCCTACTACATATTGGATTAGGACAAATTCTACTCCCGTTACATGTGGGACTATGACATATTCTATTCCTACTATATATTGGACTAGGACTATTTACACATAACTATCTAACACTCCCCCTCAAGCCGGTGCATAGAAATCATATGTACCGAGCTTGTTACATACGTACTAATACAAGGCCACTAGATCTCCCCTGAGCAACGAAACCAAGTGGTTGCTGATAAGAAGAAGTTGGCCAAAAGGTTGTCGGGAAAATTTGAAAATAGTGAGACTAAGCCGAATTCCACACTAAAAAATAGGTTTTAAAACACCACAAGAAAACAGAAACTTTTATGAAATTACTGTTCACAGCGGAAATCACTGTTCACGCCAGAAAAAATAAAAGTTGTCAGAATTTGATGTAATTTATATGGGTAGGCTCGGAATAAATGGATGAGCAAGTTGTCCTGAAGAAATTTTGTCAAAAAGTGGCCGGAATGGATCACACGCGTCAGAAAAGTTATTGTAGCTCGTCGGAACCCTAGTTCTGGCTTCGCGTGGAAGCACATGCTTTTGCGACTGACTGAGGTTTTGTCGCCTAACTTTTCCGAACAAGATGGTAATGTTGGTTTTCGCACAACACTTACCGATGAGGAGATAACGCAAATCAATCTTAAGTCGTCAACCGAAAAGACGCACGGTGACTGGCTTTTCTGTTCAGATGGGACTGGAATTATTGGGGTTTGATCGCAAGTGTTTTGGATCTCATGGTGGTACTGATCTATGCATAGTACCGCTGTAGCAATGATAAACCCCGGGAACAAGACGAAGTTGCCGAAAAATTGCACGGCGATGAGATCTTTCTTCCCGGATGTCGTTGGAATGACGCACAACAATAATTTTCTCATTGAAGCTCTGATACCATATGAGAATGCGCGGGAGAAAAATATATTATTAACAGTGATACAATGAGTCCTATATATAATACATCTTTTACTCCTACTATATATGGGATTAGGAAATATTCTACTCCTATTGCATGTGGGACTATGATATATTCTATTCCTACTATATATAGGACTAGGACTATTTACACATAACTATCTAACATTATACATGTGACATACGGACCTATAAGGCAGACATGATCATTTGTACACTTAAAAAATAGGCCAACAAGGTCATACAAGTATCCATACTCATAACATCTGTCTACAAGTCTCTAAGAGTACATAAACGTCGGGACAGGGCCCCGCCATACCAATAATTACATGTCTTCGGTTAATACCACGAAACAATATGCCTTCAGTTAATACCACGAAACAATCTTTATCAGCTTAAGTATTTTCTGAGACCCATGAACAGACGATATGATAGTAGGACATACAGGGGATCATGAACATAGGCAACCCTAGTACTTCTAAGAATATAATCATTTGTAAAAGTTGCATGCTTGCTTGTTTCGTTGTATCATATGGATCATGCCAAAAGGAAAGAAGGGATAGCCTTAACATACCTTAATACCTTCCAAGCAATTCATCGAACAACTCAAATCAATT
This sequence comes from Nicotiana glauca, assembly GCA_026770625.1. Taxonomy (NCBI): domain Eukaryota; kingdom Viridiplantae; phylum Streptophyta; class Magnoliopsida; order Solanales; family Solanaceae; genus Nicotiana; species Nicotiana glauca. Next base: position 31,860 of record MU782509.1, on the reverse strand, counting down.
TACCGTAGCATAAGGACAAAATCAGTGTTGAGTACAGGCTAAGTCTGCAACTTAAACTAATAGCTCGTTTATGTAAATTTGGACAGCATCTCCTCAACAAGGGCCTCCTTCAATACCACATACCAACAACAACAACTAGAGCAATACAATCAGCAATTCAAAAATAACCTAACTACAATTTGGTACCTTTAATACAAAAAAATCCCAAATATACCATAACACAATCAATCAACAAGTTATCAATTAGTCTGAAATTACAACGACGAGCAACCAGCCCACTACCCTACCACATTTGGCATTTCTCCACGCCCTTTATCCTTTCAAACTCCGTAAATTAGCAACACGATATGCCAGCACGAGTGGACTACAAAATATTCCACTAAAAATGAAATAAATCAAACTCACGATTTTCGATCATCGTCTCGTGAGTTCTAACTATTAGGAAACGAATTTATCAACCGGAGTTCTCTTAACTATGAAGTACCTTTCAAAACTCAAACTACAACGAAAAAGAGGCGATATAGTGATACTTACGCGTAGGGATCATTCTAATGTTATCACTATTTGATTTCGTACCCGGGATGTTAATCTTCTTTGAAACCCTTGTAGAGAGCTTAAGGGTAAGTTTATGGGGGTTCTCCGGTTGTTTTCTGTTAAAATGAAGAAAAAGAAGACTTAAGGCATATATATCCACTTTTGAAAAGTCAAAGAGGTGCTAGCTTGGCACCCTAGCATTGGCTCTTTTTCCGACGCTTATATCTTTTTATCCAGATGTCGTATGAACGAACGGTTAAGAGCGTTGGAAACTACATTCCAATGCTTTCAATTTGGTATATAATATATCCCAAAAAGACATCATATAACACACGAAATGTATTGCTCAAAAAGATTTAGTGACACACCTACTTGTCACCTATGCAGTATGAGCAGTCTCGCGAAACTGCAAATATCTCTCTACTCCGATGTCGTATCGACAAACGGTTTAATGAGTTAGAAACTAGACTCACAGATATTCAATTTGGTAGGTATATCACCCTATAATTCAAAGAACATTGGGAGAAAAACTAAGCTACATTTGACCTAATTTTCAACACATTTATGAATGTATCTTGTGATTACCTTTGCCAACTTTTGTTCCACAACTTGCTTTACCTCAAAACGTAATACACGACTATAATAACTCAAAACATAACCTCCTTATCATGTTAAGCACCCTATTCTTATCCCAAAAGTAGATGTTATAATATTCCCAACTTGTCGACTTTCGACGAAACATAGTTTCTTCGATTTGTTTAGCTAAGCCTTTTAACCCTCTTGGTACTTGTTATTCATGATCTTAAATATTTATAACCTCCATGGTAACATGATTAACTTACTTTATATACTTTCAAAGATGATCTCATATCTAAGCTTACATCGACTTACGACGTACTCTCACGTACGAAAACATGGGTTTTAACATCATTCCCCCCTTTGGAACATTCGTCCTCGAATGTTGATTGATGTGCTTATCAGTCTCATAACCTATAGCTCATGCGAATACTTTAATATTGTCATTTCCATCTAGGCATCTGTTTTGTAAATAAATCCAAAGGCTAAGGCATTCCCCCTTTAGGCCTCTTTCTCACACCACGAACTGTAGTCGGAATCCTTTCAATCTCGTAATTGTTGCTACCTTCTATCATGCAGCTTGTACGACTTTGTCCTTGTTTGTGCGCCTATGCGACTCTTCTCTCCTTTTTCCTCCATCTTTTAGCCAATCTTTAGGCCTCACATTGTGAACATACAAAGAACTATGACAAGCTGCCCCTCTAGGCATCTATAGGAGACTGCCAAAATTTTTATAGATCGCTGGGAGTTAAACATTCAAGTACGAATGTTTCTTTTAAGGGGGACATTGTCACACCCTGTGCGTCCCAAAGTGACGTATAATGAATATGAGACTTGTTAATCATTATTTAAATGAGTTTAAAGACATAATATGATTATATATGATGTTTGGATATAAAATATAAAGTTTGGGAAAAATCGAATTTAAGTTGCGGAAAAACCGATTACGGATTTGCCTTGTAACGAAGTTTTTTGAGCAATACATTTTGTGTGCTATATGAGGTCTTTTTGGGGCATATTATTTACCAAATTGAAGGTCTTGGAACGTAGTTTCTAATGCTCTTAACCGTTCGTTCATACGACATCCGGATAAAAAGATATAAGGGTCGGAAGATGGGCCAATGCTAGGGTGCCACGCTAGCACCTCTTTGACTTTTCCAAAGTTGATATATATATAGGTTATATGTAGGCCTCAGGCCGTCTTTATCTTCATTTTTACATATAACACGAGCAGAGAACGTCCATAAACATATCCATAAGCTCTCTTCTAGGGTTTCAAAGAAGATTAACATCCCCAGTACAAAATCAGGAAGCAATAACATTAGAACGATCGCTACAACGTAAGTATCGCTATATCGCCTCTCTTTTTCTTTGTAGTTTGAGTTTTGAAAGGTACTTCATAGTTAAGAAAACGTCTACTTTATGTATTTAAGCTTTAAATATCATGGAAGGTTGATAAATTCTTTTCCTATTAGTTAGAACTCACGGGACGGTGGTAGGAAGCCATCGAGTTCAATTTATTTTATTTTTAGTGGACTATTTTGTAGTCCACTCGTGTTGGCCTATTGTGCTGCTGATTTATGGAGTTTAGAAGGATAAAAGGCCGTGGAGAAACTCTACATGTGGTAGGATAGTAGGCTGGTCACTCGTCATTGCAATTTCAGGCTAATTGATAACTTGTTGATTTGGTGTGTTATGGTATATTTGGGGTTTTTGTTGTATTGAAGGTCCCGAATTGTAGTTGGGTTGTTTTTGAGTTGCTGATTGTATTGTGTCTGTATCTCACCTATAGTAGGCTTGACGGAGCAGTAAAATAAGGGAAAATGCTGCTCGTTTTATTTTAAAATCGAGTTATCGTTTGAGATACATGAAATACTAGCGCCATCTAAGTTGTACATGTATTTCTTTGTTATAGGGTTGACGCGCTAGTTGTCATAAGCTTGCTATTGAGTTGCATTGACGACTTGAGGTATGTTAAGGCTATCACTTCTTTCCTTTTGGCATAATCCATATGATACAACGAAACGAACAAGCATACAACTTTCATAAATGATTCTATTCTTAGAAATACTAGGGTTGTCAATATTCATGATTCCCCATATATCCTACTATCATATTTTCTGTTCATGGGTCTCATGACATTCGGAGAAATCTTATTGACTTACTTCATTATGCAATGCATCCATTTATACATGTATATTGACCCATGACCAGATGGCGTTATATACGCGTATAGTATATGTATATGGGGTATGGGGAAAGGTTATGGCGTTATGTACGCACCATCACCTGATCAACTGGTATACGTTTATGATTTCGCCCATAGCGGCTGAGATGATATGATGGGATACCCTCAAATGCTTGATGATGTTATGTACGCATATACTTATGCATGATATGACATTTATACGCATATGCATAACATTATAAATGTTTCATGATTCACAGAGCTATTCAGACTTACACGTTGAGTCCTTTACTCCATATTTCTTTTATGTCTTTTATATATTGATTTTTATGCCTTACATACTCGGTATATTATTCGTACTGACGCCCTCATTGCCTGGAGGCCTAGGTTTCATGCCCGCAGCTGCAGGTAGACAGGTTGACGGTCCCCCTTCTTACGATCCTTCCTCAGCTAGAGTTGGTGTGCTCCATTTGATCCGGAGCTGCTATTAGGTTTTGGTACGATACTTTTGTATAAATATATGGGTATGACGGGGCCAGTCCCGTCCCTTATACAGTTGTACACTCTATTAGAGGTCTGTAGACAGTCATGTATAGTTGGATAGTATGTGTCCTTGTCGGTTCGCCCTACCGTATTCCGTATATATGTCTTTTGGGCATGTTTTCTCACGTATGTTATTCACATGAATCTATAGTTTATTACCAGACGTTATGCATGACCTACACTCATTTCATGTTTATATCTTAGACGTATGCTTAGGGATGTTCGACAAGTAGAACTCGGGCACTCGTCACGGCCCACCCACCCCACTCC
>MU782509.1:6890-27476 GCA_026770625.1 Nicotiana glauca | reverse complement strand
CAACCCTACCGTCCACCCCACCCCATCGTTACCCTAAATAGAAATATTATTAAAAGTACCTTTTGTTTATATTGTAGATAGGGTACTTCATTTTTCATTTCAATAAAATGAATATTTTCTTTTCAATAAAATGAATATTTTCTTTTCCTTATGTAAAAATAGTTCTTTCTTTTATTTCAACAAAAAAAAAACTTTCTTTTCATTATGCAGAAAAATTATTTTCTTTTATTAAAAAAAAATGATGTAGTAAAAAATATTTTCTTTCATTTCAACAAAATGAATATTTTTCAACAAAATGATTACAGTCTTTTTATGTTGTAGAAAGAGTACTTTTTTTTCAACCAAGAAAAGAGTATTTTCTTTTTAGTTATGATGCACAAATTTCAACATTGTTTTTGCGTGAAAAAGTAAACGGTACATTAGTTCTATATCAAATTTTAAAAGAATTATTATATTTTTGAAGAAAATAGAGTCCTGAAGACGTCAGGTATTTAGGGAAGGAGAGCATAGGAAACATGGAGGATTGGAGGAGAGTAGCATAAAAATTTATTTTCCCAAATAATATTTTCTAATCTCTAGTCAAACACTAGAAAATATTTTTATAAAAAAAAATCCATTCACCAACCAAACATCATGGAAAAATAAATGATAAAACCACTCATTTTCCAGAAAGATATTTTCCAAGAAATCATTTTCCATGGAAAACATTTCATTCATACCAAACACACCCCAGGTAGATGGAAATTTCCAAAGTTTGGTTATCTTGATTTGTAGAAAATATTTTCCACTAAAAAGAAAAGGATGACTTGTCTCCTTGATAGACAGACTAATTTTGCTTTAAAAATATCTTAAGTTTTTTACTTCATATCACTTAATTCAATCAACAGTTGGACATTAGTGTCAATTTTAAATATATAAAAGTATAATCTGAACGCTAACCACATTCCTTATCCTACATTTTCTAGGACTTGTAAAGTTGTACCAACTCTTATACAAATTAGAAAACGATCCCAAAAAATAACTTCCTAAAGTAAAGCATTTCAATTGACTTTAAACTTGTGATTTTACTGTTAATGAGTCTTTCTTTAAGAAACTGCATACTCAAAAGAGTAGCTTTTATCGACAATAAGAAAAAGAAAAGGGACGAAAAAGGAAAGTGACAAGATAGGCATACCACATGGTTGGCAAAATCAACGCCAGTGCAATTAGCAAGATAGAAATAAGAATTGGGTTCCCTCGAAATAGCAGGTTGAATCCGGCTGATGGGTTCTGCTACGGACCTGAACTCGAGAGTACCCACACAGGTGGATGCCAGGAGTGGGGTGAACACCATATGGTTCCTAGGCGAGACACACACCACATCGTAAATGCTGGTGTCAAGGCCCTTCATAAGCCTGCATCCTGCCCATCCTGAACCCAGCACCACCACCCTGGGTTTCTGGTCCCCCTTTGTTGGTTCCAACCCTGAAGTTGCGGCCACCGAATAGTCCCTATTGAATTGCAGCAATTGGGTGAGCGATGGTGACACTGGGGTTAAAGATTTGAATGCTGATCTGGTCGAAGAGACTTTGATGAGATTCTTGAACCAATGCATATTGTGAGAATTTTTCTTAATGATGGTCCCTCCTGTATTATTGGAACAATCAAAATTTAATTATATGGTGAGAAGTTCCCCAAATGTTATGTTAACAGGTAGTAATAATTAATGATTAAAAGAGTTGGATTTAGGGGTTGACAGTCAATGCAAGGTGGCAGCTAACTGCGACTTAGGTGGCCGCCTTAGGTCTTTCAGCACAAGGCGTCTGCCACTTTCTGCATCGTTCCGTAAGTGCAGGCATTTGTGGGGCCATTCCACTATTCCTTGGATGGTTGTTTGGCCTTTTTTTGTTATTTTTGATACATAAGTTATAGTATCTAAACTTGTTCCAAGACCTCAGTTGCACGTTGGAAATTTACGGGTGTTCATGTAACCCGTTAAATGCATTTGGAGCAGATCATTTTGCCCCATCTATGGCACAGACCAGTTCAACGCTGAGTCCGGAACCAAAGTGTGTTATTTTTGCACTCAAAGCACAAACATAGGTAAAATAAATAACCTATGATCATTTTATATATAACGCATGAGTTGCATGCATTATACCTTAATGATACGTTTATCCGTTAAGATATAGCGCATGCAACCAATGTGTTGTATTTGAATTTTAACGAACAAAATATAAGTATAGCACATATATGAAATGCACTATACCCAGGGCCGGCTTTTGGGTAAAGCCTCTAAAGCCCAAACTTTAGGCCCCCAATTTTAGGAGGCCACATTTTTTAAAAATTATTTCTTACATAATTTTTTTTTTAATTAAATATTTTTACTCTTATTACATATTTTGGTAAAAAAAATTATTTCTTAAAAATGGGCTCCTAACGTATAAATGCAAAATTTATGGAAGGAATCAAGTGATTTTTTTTTTCTTTAGTCTTTTTTCTCAATAAATATTATGTAAACATTTTCCACTTTCTTTCTTGGTTTGCACAATATTTAATTTTCCTCTTTTAATCTTTCTCCGTTCTCACCAAATGTTACTACTATTATATTTTTTTTCTTTGTGCCTCCAAGAGTGATATTGTTTTGTATTTTTTGTCAATCAAAGCTAAAGCCTACCAAAATTATATTGAAAGCAACAAATATTTATTTTCACATCAAATTAATGAATCGAGGTCTTCTATTCCAACTTTTTAGTATTAGTTTTCATCTACGTTTGTTTTATACGTACGCATATATTTTCCTTTTAGTATTTATTAAAATTCAAATATTCCAAATATAAAATATGAATTCGGTTATTCAAAACTTAAGGGAAAAAAGTTGAATCTTTGATATAATCCCAAAAGGAAGAAATGATAGTACGCTAGTTGATATACTGAATCCATTAAAAAGACTTGATTCCTTTTCAAATGCTTATATTGCAAATAGAATAATGGTAACAGTTCCTGTAACAGTTGTCCTAGGTCGTCCTCGATCACAAACTAGAAATTTGAAAGAAGTTTTTTAAATTAAATTGATAAATCTTACTTAAAATCAACCATGCCGCAAGAGATTGAATGGATTAACTATATTATCAATTGAAAAATAACTATTAGAAGAAATTAATTATAAAATAAATATTCATAATTTTACATCTGAAAAAACTAGAAAATTAGATTTCAAATAAATAATATATATGAAAGTTTTTTTTATTATAAAAAATTATTAAAAGCCTCTTACGAAAGTTTGGCTTTAGGCTCCCAATAGTATTGAGCTGCTCATGACTATACCTAAAGTTGAAAAGACAACTAAGTATATAGCATCCCATATATGTGCTATACTTATATAAAAAAAGAAAAAATAACAGTTATGTCCATTTGTAAGTAGTTTATTACAAAAATTGTCCAATTCATAAAATACTATTAATATTAACAAATTAGTTATTTGTGGCCAATAAAAAGGTCAAATGTTAACTTTCTTTTGAATGAGTGTTATTAGAATAGATTGCGTACATCTTAAGGGGCTTAAATCTCTGTTTTGGAATAATTTGGTAGAGTTTTGAGTTGGTTTGAATTAAAAATTCGAAGTAGAAGATGAACATCAAAAAATAATGTATATGTATCACATTATATATGTCACGACCCGAAATCACCCTCGAGACCGTGATGACGCCTAACATTTCACTTGTCAGGCAAGCCAACGTTAGAATAGTTTATCCATTTCTAAAAGTTCATATCAAATAATAATAAAGAAGCCGAAATAACTGAAATAAATATGAGGTAAAGTGCGAAAATCTATAACAACTGAAATATCTAATACAAACCTGAATCTGGTTTCACGAGTTCACAAGCAACTATAATAGTACAAATAAAGGTCTGAATAAAAGTAAATCTATTTGAAGGAAAGTATATGGCTAAGATAAAGAACAAGGGGGCTTTAGGGGCTGCAGATGCCGAGCAACTGTACCTCAAGTCTCCACTCAATAGCCGACCCGAGCATTCTACGGGCTGCCGCTGGGACCGACTACAAAATCTGCACAAGAAGGGCAGAGTTAGTATGAGTACAACTGATCCTATGTACTCTGTAAGTCCCGAACCTAACCTCGGCGAAGTTATGATGAAGCTAAGGCAGTCACTTACAATAATCTGTATGTATAAATAATGATAGAAAAGAAAAATACATAAACGAATTAAAGCGGTTAACACGTGGAAGTAACTCAATCTCCGAAGGAAAACCAGTAAATGCTAGAAATAGCAATCCTTAGAGTCTCGTATGAAAGTACATAAGCCAACACAATACAACAAGGAGTGTAAATCATATAAAATGTTGCGGCGCGCAACCCGATCCCACCGTACAATACAATTCTTCCTTATTCCACCATAATAATATCAACAATAATAAGTAAATATATGTTGCGGCGCGCAACCCAATCTCATCATATAATCAGAATTAATATCATAATTCACCCTTATTTTACCATATCAATCCACTCTTATTTCACTGTTGTGGTGCTGTCACGATCCGAATCTTCCACCCTCGGGGGTCGTGATGGCGCCTACTCGTAGAAGCTAGGCAAGCCACACATTTAGAATCCATAACTATTTTTTACTGTAAATCCATTTTTACCAAATTAATTAACGTGAAATAAATAGTTAAATAACAGCAAAATTCGATATTTAGCGGAAGACTTAAACGAAATAAACCAAAATAATAAGGAGAATCCACATATGCCTCTACCTAAAATTGGTGTCACAACATCCACGGACTACTAAGATTTACTACATATAACCGTTTGAAAGAAAGTAATACTGTCTGTCTCGAACACAAGAGATAACAGAACATAAACAAAGATAAAGGAGACACCAGGCCTGCAGACGCCTGCAAGGCTACCTCGGTGTCTCAGTGGACTGAAGGCTAGCTCCCGAGCTACTGTTTTTGTCCGGTACCTAGATCTGTTCAAAAGCGCACAGAGTGTAGTATCAGCACAACCGACCCTATGTGCTAGTAAGTGCCTAGCCTAACCCCGGCGAAGTAGTGACGCGGCTAGGATCAGACCACCAAATAAATCTGTGTAGTTGTATAATATACAACGGAAAGTAAAGCAGAAACAAACAAATAAAGATGGGAGGGGGAAACATGCTTCCGAAAATAACAGATAAAGCAGAATCTCGAGAGAATTATTAGGAAAACCAATAAGGAAAACAAAAGTAGATTTCACTCTCAGTTCACAACTCGTTGCAGGCATGCAACCCGATCCCATTTCTCATATCTTATCGTAGGCGTACCACCCGCTCCCATTTCATTATATCAAAATTCTTCCAAATGAAATTTAATCCAACAAACGCAACGATTAATACGAATTCATAAGACAGCAAGTACACAAAAATTATGAATTTCGGAGGAAAACAAATAATGACAAGTAGCAATTAAGAACAATTAGGCAATTTAATATTTAGTATACTAAATGTCAAGTGGCAATTAAGTCACATAAATATATAACAATTATAGCATAAATTCAAGGCATAATGTTGCTCAAGGATACATTGATCCAATAATAACAAGTAACACAATAAAGTAAATATCAACATAAGTATCACAGTAATAGTGGAATAAGACAATTAATGCACTTGAACTGATAACAACAAGAAATCATAATAAACGGCAATAAGTGCACGCATCACCCTTCTTGCTTTTACACTCTCTCACCAAAACAATACACGGCATCACCCTTCGTGCTTTACACTCTTCCTCATCCCAAGCAACAATTACAAAGCAATTAGGACAAGTGAATCAATGACATCACTATAAAGTCAAGTAACAACAGGAAACCAGTAAAATAAACGTAACAAACAACACAACTTAATTACCAGTAAGAATCAGGAAAATCAAGGACAAGTGCACGGCATCACCCTTCGCGTTTTTACTCTCGTCCTCACCATAAGAATCAATATAATAGGCACGGAATGATACATCGTGCGGTACGGCATCACCCTTCGTGCTTTTACTCTCTTTCCTCACATATGATCAATAGAATCGGCACGGAATGGTACATCGTACGGTACGGCATCACCCTTCATTCTTTACTCTCTTTCCTCACCATAAGCAAACAATTCACGGCATCACCCTTCGTGCTTTAACACTTTTCCTCACCCAAACAACAATCACAACCAAGTGGCAAGGGAATAAATAAAATAATAATAGAAATCCCGGCAAGAAAAAATAATTAAACAATTAAATTCCAGCAAGGGTACAACATCAATAATCTCAACGTCCCAGCAAGGGAAAATAATCAATAAGCAACAATATCCCGGCAAGGGAATAATTTAAATACTCTTTCTTTTTATTTCACTTTTATTTTATATTTCACTTTACCACTTGAGACAATGCTCCAAAGGGTTCAATCATTTCATATACTTTCACGTTTGTAATATAACTTGAGCCAATGCTCCTCGATTTTCATAGTTCACAATTTCCTTTCACAAGCTTTTCACAACAAATAGGAATCATCACCAAGGCAAGAGAAAATATAAGGAAATCAAGATATTCACAATTTAAAGACTCACGGTTATGTTAGTTACCAATGTATAGATACTCGTCACCATGCCTATACATCGTACTCGACATTTACCACAAAGCAAATAGGACTCTTTTCCTAATCCCTCAAGCTAAGGTTAGACCACATACTTACCTCAAACTTCTATGGTCAATTCAATCCTCAATAACCGCCTTTCCTTTCGAATTCGGCTCCAAATCAAATGTATCTATGCATAATCGATTTAATAATATCAATAAATGCTAAACAATCTAATTTCAATTCTAATTTATAGCTTTTTAATCATTCTTCCCAAAAATCCAAAAATCGACCCCGGATCCGCTTGGTCAAAACACGAGGTTCGCACAAAAATCAAATCACCCATTCACCCACGAGCCCAAATATATAATTTATTTTCAAATTCGACCCCAAAACGAGGTCTAAATCAAGAAGAATCAAAAAGCCCTAACTCTACTCAAATCCCTAATTTTCTACCCTCAATCATATGTGTTAGGCCTAGAAATTCATTAGATGTTGATGAAAATGGAAGAAGCTAGTTAAAGATAACTTACCCCAAGAGATTGTGGTGAAACAATGCTTCAAAAATTGCCCTAGAACTTTAGAGAAGAAAGAGTTTGTGAAATTTTATGAAAATCCCGTTTGCATTCTATTTTTGGAACTTAAATTGACTGGGCAGATTTGTTCATCGCACTCGCGATAAGCTCACCGCGTTCGTGATGAGTTAGGTCAGGCAGACCTTCGCTTTCGCGAAAGTCGGCTCGCATTTGCGAAGCTTTGGCTCCTCAAGCCTTCGCGTTCGCGGACATACTGTCGTGTTCGCGATACACAAAGTGGTAACCCTCCCCAGCCCAGACTTTAAGCCTTCGCGTTCGCTATTCCAGGATCACGTTCGCGAAGAGAGACCCCCAATGCTTCGCGTTCGCGACCTGGTTTATGCGTTCACGTATAAGGATATTTCCTCCAGCAAGATTTACTCATCACGTTCGCGAGGAAATGCCAAAAATCCAACAGCTGAAAACCTGCAATTTTTCTTAAGTTCAAAACTTCCCGAAACACTTCTGAAACACACCCGAGCCCTCGAGGCTCCTAATCAAACATACGTACTAACTCAACGACATCATACAAACTTATTCGTGCGATCAAATCGCCAAAATAACATCGATAGCAATGAATCAAACATCAAAAATCAAGAATTTTTCTCAAACTTCATCAAGTATCAAATTTAGCAATTTAGGTCCGAATCACGTCAAACGGACTCCGTTTTCAACCAAAATTTACAGAAATGACAAACCAAATATAAGACATGTACCGGGCGCCGGAACCAAAATGCGGGCCCGATACCAATATGCTCTAATCAGATTTCATTTCAAATTTCCTTAATAATTTCAGAAAAATAATTTCTTTTAAAAATTCATTTCTCGTGCTCGGGACCTCGAAATTCAATTTCGGGCATACGACCGAGTCCCATATTTTCCTACGTACCCTCCGGGACCGTCAAATTATGAGTCCAAGCCCGTTTACCCAAAATATTGACCAAAGTCAAATTTATTCGTTTTAATATCAAAACTTAGCATTTTTCACATAATTTCATATTTAAGCTTTCCGGCTACATGCTCGGATTGCGCATGCAAATCGAGGTGATCCTAAATGAGGTTTTCAAGGCCTTGGAGACATGGAATTCAATTAAAAATAGGTGATGATACTTAGGGTCATCACATTCTCCACCTCTAAAAATACCGTTCGTCCTCGAACGGCTAGAAGAAGGAAATACCTTAGTCGAAGAAAAGATGAGGATAATAGCTCCGCATATCGGACTTGGACTCCCAGGTTTATGCCTCAGGAGGTGGACCTCTCCACTGAACACGAACAGAAGGGAAACTCTTTGACCTTAACTGACGAACCTGCCGGTCTAGAATAGCCACCGTGTCACGACCCGGTTCGCCCTCCGTGAACCATCATGATGGAACCTAGTTTCTACGACTAGGTAAGCCTAACAATGTGAAAAATAAACCACAATTGCGGAAGAAAATGATTAAAACTGAACTAATAACATAAAAAAGGTTAAGGTGCTGCTTGGCACATACAATAACAGCTCTCGAAGCTAACAAAATTCCCAAAACCCAGAATCTCACAAATCACAAGCTAAGGGATATATAAGAGGCTCTAACTCAAGAATGTCTAAACAAGAATAAATACTGAAAGGGCTATACTTATTACAGAAAGCTGGAAAGGGACTCCTCGGTCTGCGAACGTAGCAGATATGCCTCGAAGTCTCTACCGAAATGCCTCCCTCCAAGGCTGTCAGAAACTGAGTGGAAGTACCTGTATCTGCACAACAAAAATGTGCAGAAGCGTATCATGAGCACACCACGGTGGTGCCCTGTAAGTATCAAGACTAACATCGGTGGAATAGTGATGAGGAACAATCAAGACACCTACCGGCCAAATAAATAATATAATTATGGGAACAACGGAAATGGTATATAACTGCACGAAATGACCAATAATGCTACAATCACGATGAGGGAAAAGAACAACAAGTAACAATGAAAATATAAGAAATGATGATACATAATGACGGTGAAAACACAATCCAAAATCCTAAGGTCACAACACAGTAAGGGGAAAACAAAACAATGACTCGAATCCTATGATGATGTTCACATAAAGTCTTATTCAACTATTTCCACAAATTTACCAACTCTCGAACAAACCACAACTCATGAAATCCCAGCATCTGAAGTCTAACACTTGTCATGCTGACAACTTACTAGCCAACTAGGGCCACTCTCACATTTATCATGATTAAACGAGGGCGTACCTTTACCCTTAGCAAAAATAGGAGGACTTCACATCTAATAGGAGTGTTCAACTACGTGTATGCTTGTGCAAGTGCTTTAACAAGGTTGCTACCAGCTAAATAAACGTAAGAAGAAGAACGGGCAGCACGTACTATGTTTCCTCACAACTTCCATGCGATAAAGCTCATACAGGTAAGCAACCCACAATCACAATATTTAAACAAAACAAGAATGCCCCCACAGGCTGTCATAATTATTTACAATCAATTCCTGAAATAGCCCAACTTACTTTGCCATGTGTGCAATTAATAACATAATAAGTACCGCCTTATTTAGCCACACGTGCATCCTAATATCCCCACCTTATTTCGCCACATGCGCAACCCACATATAAGCATATGAACATATCCTGCCTTATTACGCCGCATGCGCAATATATCAATAGCAACAGTAGCACGTCAAAGACCTCGTGCAACCCCTCAACAACAATCACACGACAGAAACCTCGTGCATCACAATATCAATAATCGCACGGCATAAACCTCGTGCATCAATGATATCAATAACCGCACGGCAGAAACCTCGTGCGTCAACTATATCAAGTACAACAACAACAAATACAATATATATATATATACAAGAGCACAACAAGTGAATTAACTCAAAATCTTTCGTTCATCGGGGACGGCAAGACTAGCTCACAAGGAGTAACCACAATAGAAAATACTAAACGTAATAAGAACAATCTAACAAGGGAGAAAGATAATATGAAACAACGACCCCATAGCATGTAGTTCAACAACAAGGGAGTTAACAAGAGTCAAGTAATTTCAAATAAGAAAATATCAATTACATATGGAATATCCACTCTTCTCTTAGGATTGGCAGGTTATGAAAGGTATACGACAATTTTAATTAAGACTAGATAATTACCTGAGAGATAATAATGATTTCTAATAAAACAAGCAGTTATGAAAGATAACGTGACAATGGAGGAGGTAAAGATCTTCAGTTAAGTAAGGTAAGAGTCAATTAGGCGATAAGAATGAAACACAAGGCAATTAATTCCAAATAAAACATGTAGAGGTGGAACTAGCAAAAGAAAAATTCAATCATATCAAGAACAACTTCATACTTGGTGCATATAAGGACCTAAGAACCTAGAAAGGCAAATTTTTTCAACAAATAAATCCGAGCATGCACTCTTCACCTCACGTACACGGAATACAATCAGCATAGAAGACTCAAATCCTAAGGGGAGGTCCCCCACACAAGGTTAGGCAAGATACTTACCTCGAACCGGCTTAAAATCAACTAGAAACCACGTTCTTGCCACGAGTACTCGATTCCAAATGGACCAATTCTATTCAATTAAATTACATACTATAAATAACACTTCAAGTAATAGATTCTACAATTAAATTCTAAGCTAATAAGCGGAATTATATAAAATGACCAAAATGCCCCTCGAGCTAACGTCTCGGAACTGGGAAAAATTTATGTTTTCAGAATCCTCACCCTCACACAAGTCTATTCATATATAAATCTCTCGAATCGGATGCCAAAAACCCAATCAAAACTCAATAATTCGGCCTAAGAAGTTCTACCAAATTTTCATTCAAAAACCGAGATTAAAAAATGAATTTAAGAGGAGATTCATGGAAATTAGTCTAAACCGAGTGAAAATCACTTAACTAAGTCGCCCAGGTGAAAATCCCTTCAAAAATCGCCAAGAACCGAGCTCTAGAAATAAAAATATGATGAAAATGGTGAAACCCTCAAATTTGGGATTTAATCTGTCTGCCCAGCTATTTGTTCATCGCGATCGCGGAAGAAGGGACGCGATCGCGTAGAGGAGATTCAAGGATGCCCAAAAATACACATTGCTTTCGCGTGAAATGGAATGCGAACAAGAAGAACAGTGGGGTGGTGGCTTACGTGATCGCGGATGGGTTTCTGCGAACGTGAAGAGGAAAAAGTGGTCAACTGGCCCACTCTTAATTCCTACTATGTGAACGCGGAACTAGAAACGCGATCGCGAAGTAAAGAAATATAGACCTTCGCGATCCAGGAGATTAAATGCAAACACGATGAATAATTTAGCAGAGCTTCGTGAACGCGAGGCTATGGATGCGAACGCGAAGAAGGATTTCGAGGTGGTCAACAACAATGTTTCACGAACGCGAAGGGCTGCTTGCCAATGCGATAGAGGCTCCCGGAACCCCAACCAAACCTACGGACATATCCTATAACATTATTCAAACTTGTACCAATCCTTAAACTACCTAAAACACTGTCGGAAACTCGAATTAATCAATGATTTAAACCTAAGAACTTCAAATTCTCTCAAAATACGCTTTCGATCAAAAACCTAACTAAACCACGTCCGAATGACATGAAATTTTACACACACATCCCAAATGACATGACGGAGCTACTACAACTTCTAGAATTCCATTCCGACCCTCAGATCAAAATCTCACTATCAGACCGAAAACTTCAAAAATTCAAACTTCGGCATTTCAAGCCTAAATTAGCTACGGACCTCCAAAACACATTCCGAACACGCTCCCAACCCCGAAATCACCTAACGGAGCTAACGAAACCATCAGATTTCCATTCCATCCACCTTCACACTATTCCTACTACGGGCAACTTTCCAACACTTAAGCTCTCATTTAGGGACTAAGTGTCCCAAAACTCTCTGAAACACAAATTCGAACATCCCGGCAATTCAAATTAGCAGAAATAGACTTGGGGAAAGCAGTTAATAAGGAATCGGGGCGTAAATTCTTAAGACGACCGGCAGGGTCATCACATCCTCCTACACTTAAACATTTTTTCGTCCTCGAAGTCCTCAAGTCGCTGAGTGCACACTTCCAACATACACCCACGGGTGATCCCACGTCACCCCAATCCACTTAAGCATGACGACACCATCTCAAATAAAATTTAGACTTTCTAGCAATACCAATAAGTCTTCAAGCCAGAATTCTCACCTTTCGTTCGTTCCTAAAAGACCCTATTCTAAATCCATATCCGATATCAGTCTCAACCATCTGCTTCAATTCATGCCAACACACACAGGGTACAACCACACAATATGACACATCACATATAGGCCCACAATAATATTTCTGATAGCAATACTAGCCTGAGATCAAATCTGTACCGACCATAAGCTTCATATTCCGTAGGAACTCTTTTCAAACCTCTACAACACTAGCGATGATACAATAACCATAAAAACCACAAAGCAGAACACCCGAATAACCAAATCTCAGCTAATACCAATGGGTACACACCCCATGTACTAGAACTCAAGAAGCATAGAACGAAAATGAATGAAAGTAGGAAAGGAAAACACATAAGGGAACTATCAAACAAGTCAAACCAGCACAAATTTTTCTAAAAAAAACTAATCTACAGAACATTCTAACAAGAAAGAATGGAAGCACATAAAAGACTCACAAGGATCTTATACTGATATAACCCTCACTACGGTACACAACCTAGTCTCAACACATCAAATCACCTCAAATCACAAGGGTTTCGCCCTGAACACTGAATCACAAGTAGGGTACACATCAACCTATCTAGAGACTCTCACTAGATCAATTTTGCCTACAAATTACAACACAGACTGGCTCCCACACCGGTGGAGCATAGAAATCACAGCTCGTAACCAAGAATACTCAGAAATCACATCAAACCTACTGAAACAGATAACATGAATTTTCTACTAGCCTCATAACTCTTGAAAATAGCTAGAAACAGACGATAGACACGACTATCACTCATAGAACCTCCCAACATGATAATCACATAAACATAGTACAGATCATGAAACACACCCATAAATGGAACAACAAATAAGGGAACTCACCCCGATAAGCAGAATTTTGATGAACTACAGATAGTTCCCCTCTATAACAAATCGAATTCGTACCTGAATGACATTCAGCTGGCGCATCGATCTCAAGCCTACTATATGAAACACACCAACGAGTCGGGCCTCCCCCTCTTGGGCGCCCTCTACCTGCCTAAAACCCTCGCTGTGACATATCGGTTCGAAGTCTAGGACAATCTCTCACCATGTGTCTAGTATCTCCACACTCAAAGCACCCTCTCTACTAATAAGGTAGTGGAAACTATGCGATACAAGTACTCTGAGACCCGTGAACACCTGAGTCACCATGCAAATCCTGAAGCGTTTACCGAACTGGCTGACCATAAAACCTCTACCATGATGCACCCTACCTCCAAAATAAGGACCAGTATATCTTCCCAGTCTACGAGGTCTCCTCGCCTCCTCAAACTCTCTCTCCTGATCTCGTTTGCTCTCTCTCTCGTGATGCCTGCCCTCTCTCTCCCAAGCATGCATACCCTCTATCCTCCTAGAAATGTTCACCACCAGCTGATACGAAATATCCATCTCCAACTCACGAGCCATGCTAGACCTGATGCTGGGAATAACCCCCTCGATGAACCGACGAACCTTCTCGCGAACAGTAGAAATCAAGGCTAGGGCATGTCTAGCCAAACTGGTGTAATGGACAGCATCCTTCGCGCGCCATGCATCCCTGAGGCTCTAAGGAACAAACTCTCTCAGGAACATATCTAAAAATTAGATCCAAGTTAGTGAAGCTGCCTCGTCTGGGTTGTCTAACTCATAGGTGCGCCACCAATCATAGGCGGCTCCTCGAAGGTAGAAAGTAGTGAAAGAAACCACGCTCGATCTAGAGATACCCAGAGTACGGAGAATACAGTAACACTCATCAAGAAACCCCAAGGCATCGTCTGATGCTAATCCACTAAATACTGGAGGATCATACTTCTTGAACCTCTTTAGTCTCTTCTGCTCCTGCTTGAAAGCCGCTACCATGCCCTCGGGCTGAACTGGTGCTACAGGTGGCGCAGGAATAATCTTAGGGGCTTGTTCAACATGCGCTCACTGCTCAAGAGTGTGGGCCGCGGGAGCCTGTGCTCCTCCCCCGGCCTGGGATGTGGCTGCATCAAGGGGAAGCAACCCTGCCTGAGCCAAAGTGGTATACATGCTCATGAACTATGCCAAAGTCTCCTATAGGGCTGGAGTAGTAGTAGCAGTAGGCGTGTCAGGTGCCTGGACTCCGGCTGGATCTGCTGGTGGTACCTCAGTGGCAGCTCGCACAGGTTATCTCGCTGCACCACACGCGTGTCCTCGACCTCTACCCCGGCCCAAACCATTGGCGGCTACAGCAGGGGGCGCGGGTGCCAGATGACCTCGGGTAGTACGTTTCCTCACCATCTGTGAGCGAGTAAAAGACAGAGGTTCAGGATTGTGAATGTCAAAATCTTGCACGATGGGAAATCAAATGAAGTGGAATTTTCCTAACGGTTACATAGCCTCTCGCAGATAAGTACAAACGTCTTCGTACCGATCCACGAGACTATAATAAACCGACTTGTGATTCGTGACTCCTATGAACATAGAGCTCTGATACCAACTTGTCACGACCCAATTCACCCTCGATGAACCATCATGACGGCACCTAGTTTCTACGACTAGGTAAGCCTAAAAATGCGAAAAATAAACCATAATTGCGGAAGAAAATGATTAAAACTAAACTAATTACATAAAACAGGTTAAGGTGCCGCTTGGCACATACAATAACAGCTCTCGAAGCTAACAAAATTTCCAAAACCCGAAATCTCACAAATCACAAGCTAAGGGATAAATAAGAGGCTCTAACTCAAGAATGCCTAAACAAGGATAAATACTGAAAGGGCTATACTTATTACAGAAAGCTGGAAAGGGACTCTTCGGTCTGCGGACGTAGAAAATATGCCTCGAAGTCTCTACCGAAATGCCTCCCTTCAAGGCTATCAGAAACAGAGTGGAAGTACCTGTATCTACACAACAAAAATGTGCAGAAGCATAGCATGAGCACACCACGGCGGTGCCTAGTAAGTATCAAGACTAACCTCAGTGGAGTAGTGACGAGGAACAGTCAAGACTCCTACCGGTCAAATAAAAAATATAATTATGGCAATAACGGAAATGGTATATATATTTATATAAAGACTGCACGAAATGACCAATAATGCTACAATCATGATGAGGGAAAAGAACAACAAGTAACAAGGAAAATATAAGAAATGATGATATATAATGACGGCGAAAACACAATCCAAATCCTAAGGTCACAACACAGTAAGGAAAAAAAAACAATGACTCAGATCCTACGATGATGTTCACATAAGGTCTTATTCAACTATTTCCACAAATTTACCAAATCTCGGACAAACCACAACTCACAAAATCCCAGCATATGAAGTCTAACACTTGGCATCCTGTGCCCCCATCAGTCTCACAGTCATGTTGACAACTAACTGACCAACTAGGGCCACTCTCACATTTATGATGATTAAACGAGGGCTTACCTCTACCCTTAGCAAAAACAGGAGGACTTCACATCTAATAGGAGTGTTCAACTACGTGTATGCTTCTGCAAGTGCTTTAAAAAGGTTGCTACCAGCTAAATAAACATAAGAAGAAGAACTTGCAGCACGTATGATGTTTCCTCACAACTTCCATGCGATAAAGCTCATATAGGTAAGAAACCCACAATCACAATATTTAAACAAAATAGGAATGCCTCCACAGGCCGTCACAATTCTTTACAATCAATCCCTAACATAGCCCACCTTATTCCGCCACGTGTGCAATTAATAACATAATAAGTACCGCCTTATTTTGCCACACGTGCATCCTACTATCCCCACCTTATTTCGCCATATGCGCAACCCATATATAAGCATATGAACATATCCCGCCTTATTACTCTGCATGTGCAATATATCAATAGCAACAGTAGCACGGCAAAGACCTCGTGCAACCCCTCAACAACAATCGCACGACAGAAACCTTGTACATCACAATATAAATAACCGCACGGCAGAAACCTCGTGCATCAACAATATCAATAACCACACGACAGAAACCTCATGCATCACAATATCAATAACCGCACGGCATAAATCTCGTGCATCAACAATATCAATAACCGCACGGCAGAAACCTCGTGCATCAACAATATCAAGTACAACAACAACAATTACAATATATACAAGAGCACAACAAGTGAATTTACTCAAAATCTTTCGTTCACCGGGGGCAATAAGACTAGCTCACAAGGAGTAACCACAATAGAAAATACTAAACATAATAAGAACAATCTAACAAGGGAGAAAGATAATATGAAACAACGACCCCATAGCATGTAGTTCAACAACAAGGGAGTCAACAAAAGTCAAGTAATTTCAAATAAGAAAATATTAATTACACATGGAATATACACTCTTCTCTTGGGATTGGGCAGGTTATGAAAGGTATACGACAATTTCAATTAAGACTAAATAATTACCTGAGAGATAATAATGATTTCCAATAAAACAAGCAGTTATGAAAGATAACGTGACAATAGATGAGGTAAAGATCTTCAGTTAAGTAAGGTAAGAATCAATTAGGCGATAAGAATGAATCACAAGGCAATTAATTCCAAATAAAACATGTTGACGTGGAACTAGCAAAAGAAAAATTCAATCATATCAAGAACAACTTCATACTTAGTGCATATAAGGACCTAAGGATATAGAAAGGCCAACTTTTTCTACAAATAAATCTGAGCACGCAGTCGTTACCTCACGTACAAATAATACAATCAGCAGAGAAGACTCAAATCCTAAGGAAAGGTCTCCCACATAACGTTAGGCAAGATATTTACCTCGATCCGGCTCAAAATGAACTAGAAACCACGTTCTTTCCATGAGTACTCGACTTCAAATGGCCCAAATCTATTCAATTAAATTCCATACTATAAATAACACTTTAAGTAATAGATTCTATAATTAAATTCTAAGCTAATAAGCGGAATTATATAAAATGACCAAAATGCCCCTCGGGCCAACATCTCGAAATCGGGCAAACTTTATGTTTTCAGAATCCTCACCCTCACACGAGTCTATTCCTATATAAATCTCTCAAATCAGATGCCAAAAACCCAATCAAAACTCAATAATTCGGCCTAAGAAGTTCTACCAAATTTTCAATCAAAAATCGAGATTAAAGGATAAATTTAAGAGGAGATTCTTGGAAATTAGTCTAAACCGAGTGAGAACCACTTACCCAAGTCGCCCAGGTGAAAATCTCTTCAAAAGTCACCAAGAACCGAGCTTTAGAAGTCAAAATATGATAAAAATGGTGAAACCCTCAAATTTGGGATTTGATCTGTCTGCCCAGGTATTTGTTCATCGCGATCGCGGAAGAAGGGACATGATCGTGTATAGGAGATTCAAGGATGCCCAGAAATACACATCGCATTCACGTGAAAGGGAAAACGAACACGAAGAACAGTGGGGTGGTCGCTTACGCGACTGCGAAGTAAAGAAATATAGACCTTCGCGATCGCAAGAGATTAAATGCGAACGCGATGAATAATTAAGCAGAGCTTTGCAAACGCGAGGCTATGGATGCGAACACGAAGAAGTATTTCGGGATGGTCAACAATGAGGTTTCGCGAACGTGAAGGGTTGCTCGCGAACGCGATACAGGGATACCAGAAGCAGCAACAGCAATTCAAAAATAGGAGAAAATGATTCGTAGCCCATCCGAAACACACCTGAGGCTCCCGAAACCCCAACCAAACCTACAGACATATCCCATAACGTCATTCAAACTTGTACCTATCCTAAAACCACCTAAAACAACGTTGGTAACTCGAATTAATCAATGATTTAAGCCTAAGAACTTCAAATTCTCTCAAAACACGCTTTCGATCAAAAACCTAACCAAACCACGTCCGAATGCCCTGAAATTTTACACACACATCCCAAATGACATGACGGAGCTATTGCAACTTCCGGAATTCCATTCTGGACCTTGAATCAAAATCTCACTATAAGACCGGAAACTTCAAAAATTCAAACTTCGGCATTTCAAGCCTAATTAGCTACGGACCTCTAAAAAACATTCCGAACACGCTCCTAACCCAGAAATCACCTAACGGAGCTAACGGAACCATAGGATTTCCATTCCGAGGCCGTCTTCAAACTGTTCCAACTATGGATAAATTTCCAACACTTAAGCTCTCATTTAGGGACTAAGTGTCCCATAACTCTCTGAAACTCAATTCGAACATCCCAGCAATTCAAATTAGTAGAAATAGACTTCGGGAAAGCAGTTAATAGGGAATCGGGGCGTAAATTCTTAAGACGACCGACGGGGTCATCACACACCAGCTCCTCCTCATAAGACAAGTCATTGTCCAACTGGACAGTGCTGAAATCTAACACGCGGGATGGGGCATTTGTCAACCCGAATGACATAACCAAGAACTCATACTACCCGTACCGAGTGCGAAAAGCTGTCTTAGGGACATCGGATGCCCTAACCCTCAACTGATTGTAGCCAGATGTCAAGTCAATCATCAAAAATACCTTGGCACCCTAAAATTGATCAACAAATCATCAATCCTCGGCAATGGATACTTATTCTTGATTGCAACCTTGTTCAACTACCGGTAATCAATACGCATACTCATCAATCCGTCCTCCTTCTTGACAAACAACACCGGCTCACCCCAAGGAGAAATTTTGGGTCTAATGAAACCCTTCTCAAGCAAATCTTGCAATTGTTCCTTTAACTCTTTCAACTCCAACGGCGCCATACGATACGGCGGGATAGAAATGGGCTGAGTGCTCGGTACGAGATCAATGCAAAATTCAATATCCATGTCGGGTGGCATATCCGGTAGGTCTGAAAGGAAAACATCAGGGAACTCACGAACAACAGGCACAAAATCAATAGAGGGAACCTCAACATTAGAATTTCTAACATAGGCTAAATAGGCCAAACACCCCTTCTCGACCACATGCTGAGCCTTCACATAAGACATAGCACTACGGGTAAAATGAACCAGAGTCCCTCTCTACTCTAAACGAGGCAAACCCGATGAAGCTAAGGTCACAGTCTTGGCATGACAGCCTAAGATAGCATGGTAAGGTGATAACCAGTCCATCCTAATATAACACTGAATTCGTCTATGCCCAGAAGAAGAAAATCTACACGAGTCTCAAAACCTCCAATCACTACTATACATGAACAATGTGCACGGTCCACCACAATAGAATTACTAGATACAACCAGATACGGCGCAAAATAAAATCGAAGCTTCTCTACCACAAATCAGAACAATACCTGCACCTCTACCTCTAATACCTTTACCTCCACCTCTAGCATCTCTACCTCCACCTCTAATACCTCTACCTCTACCTATAATACCTTTCCCTAAGTGATGTGGAGAAACTCCTCCAGAAATAGCTACGTGAACTGCTCCCGAGTCGAAGCTGGAGATCCGGCTGGTCTAGCCAAGTAATAATCTCTTCACCAAGTCTTGGCGAATCCAAACAAGCGAAAAGCAGGAAAATCGACCCCATTGGCCTTAACTATTCCTATATTTCTGAGAACCTCATGACGGCTATGTTCATAATCTTGGGGATCCTCAGTAGATGCACAGTTGAATGTAATAGTGAAGAGCTTGGAGAAACTTATCCAACCTCCACAAAGCTTTCGAAGATGTAGCTGATCTATCATCGGTCTGTGATATTGCTCGACTAAAGAAACCATACATGACCTCGCCATTCGCAAAAGGACAAGAGTAGAGGTTTTAATTTAGCACTGAGAGAACAAAATCACACGACAAGAATGTGATGACCCAAAGGGTCATCACCTATTTTTAATTAAATTCTATGTCTCTGAGGCCTTAAAAACCTCATTTAGGATTGCCTCAATTTGCGTGCACAGTCCGAGCGCATAGCTAGAAAGCTTAAATATAAAATTCTATGAAAATGCTAAATTTTGATGTTAAAATGAATAAATTTTACCTTGGTCAACATTTTGGGTAAACGGATGTGGACCCATGATTTGACGGTCTCGGAGGGTCCGTAGGAAAATATGGGACTTGGGCGTATGCTCGGAATCGAATTCCAAGGTCCCAAGCTCGAGAAATGAATTTTTGAGTAAAAGACATTCAAGGTAGTAACAAAGAAGGCAGTGGTTGATTTTGTACATGCAAACATCATTTGCCGGTTCGGAATTCCGAAGGTGATTATTACGGATAATGGGGCCAACCTTAACAGTCATTTGATGGCAGAGACATGTCAGAAGTTTAAAATTA